>JANRGW010020435.1:0-10574 GCA_024733675.1 Psilopsiagon aymara
CCAGGAGCAGAGGGAAGAAAAAGGGGGAAGTGAGTGAACAAACTGCATGGCTGATTTATGGCTTAAACCACGACATATGAATACGTGAAATATCAACTTTTAAAAAATAAAAATATTTCAGCTATTGAGATCAGATTTGTTACCATGCCAAGCAATTCAGACCCCAGTAAAGCTGCAATGAAAGCTATTCTATATTTTCAGAGCAGAGCACACTGGTGAATCTAGTCTGTCTTTGAGTTTAAAATACTTTAGAGGGCTGCATATGTAAAAGCAGTGAGTGATATGTGAAAGCTGGACAGAGAAAGTCACATTCTGGAGTTCTCTGTATCGCCCTGCATTAAGGATTTCATCCTGTAGACACAAAATTCTGGTCATAGTAAAGTCATGATGAACCTTTAATGATTTTGGCAGCAAGAAACTACAGCAGTGTAGACGACCATTAGCTACCAGGCATCCAGAATTCTTGAAACAATCGTTCTGGTTTTTGTCTTTCTGAGTCATCTCATAATAGAGACTGCTTCCTGAAGATTAATTCTAAAGGAAGAATTTTCTAACTATCCCAATGGCATTTCTTGCCTGAATTTGCTGAGAGAAACTAATTGGTAAATCATATACAGAAAATGAAGACACTGAAATAAACCCAAAAATCCTTAAATTACTTTAGCTTAATGTTTCCTTCTACCATTATACCAGAAGTTAGTTCTATTGGCTAGGTTGGACACTTGGGAAATACTTATGTATTACTTTTCAGACAAAGAAAATTAGAAGAAATTGTGACTTAAGCACAAAATTTAATCACAACCATCCTGTCTACGATCACAGGATTTTAGTTCTGATTTTTGTAGAAATGCATTATTTAATGATCTAACCACCTCTGGCACCACAATAGCACAATTTCAAACTTCCAGAAAATTATATACTAGGTAGAGAAAGCCTAAACGTTTGGACTCATCCTCAGAAAAAATATAATGAATTTCTTCTAAGTATATCTTATTATATTTATAAGGTAATCTATAATTACATCTATGCTTTGGCTTCATATATAATACACATAGAAAGTTTCCTCCAGAGGTAGTTCAGCCTGTGAAGTTAAAGTCCTGTTCATTTAGAAGGAATCTCTTTCACTGACTTAGAAGAAAGCTACGGAGATTCTCTTTTTTGTACTCTATCTCCTGCTAAGTTAGTAATGGCAAAAAAAAAAAAAGTCCACTAATACATTCATAATGGATATTTGGTAGAAATACAAAAATAAAAAATAAATAAATCTTCTAACAGAAAATAATTAAAATTATAAATTATATTTGTTACTTGGATTCTGATCTTGTTTAGAGTGCTTAAGGTCCCTTTCAAAACATACTGCAAAGAATATATCACCAAAATTGCTGAACGATTAACTTGAAAAGTTTCCATATGCAAAGAATAGGGGCTACTAATTTACTGAAAGTTCACCCAGTTAGTGAGGTGTACATAGAAGAGGCTTATACTTGCATATCAGTGAGCATGGGCTTTTGTTGGCATGACACGTTAGAACCATGGAATCATGATTCACAGAATCATAGAATCAGCTAAGTTGGAAAAGACCTTTAAGATCATCAAGTCCAACTGTTACCCCAGGACTGCCAAGTCCGTCACTAAACCATGTCACTAAGGGCCTCATTTACACAGAGTTTGATCACTTCCAGGGATGGCGATTCAGCCACTTCCCTGGGCAGCCTGTTCTAATACCTGATCATCCTCTCAGTGAAGAAATTTTTCCTAATATCCAATCTAAACCACCCCGGCACAGCTTGAGGCCATTTCCTCTTGTCCTATCACTTGCTATCTGGGAAAAGAGACCAGCCACCTCCTCTCTCCATCCTTTAAGGTATTTGTAGAAAGTGGTAAGGTCCCCCCTGAGCTGCCTTTTCTCCTGACTAAACAACCCTAGTTCTCTCTAGTCATTCCTAGAAGATATTAGGATGAATCAGAATTGATGTGGATAACTGTGATCTTACTGGACCAGGACTGCATACTTTGGGAAATCTATATTCTCTACACTATACATTTTGGACAAAAGGAGAGAGGTTATGGACTTATCTAAAAATTTACCCAGGCAAAAGAAAAAGATGGCTTCAAATTCCATTTTCCTTGCTTCCAGGCAGCTATTACAAGGCACGAGGAATTCAGCAGGCCTGGCATGACAGGACACTTGCACTGTGCCAGACAAAAGGCTCAAGCAGAAGAGGCTCATCCATCTAGTGTAACAGTTACAACCTTCTAGTTTACAGTTTCCTGTGTGAATTCCTCCTGGAGCATATATCAATGATACTTTATCTTCAAGATTAATTCAATGCTACTAATAAATCCCATTTACTCATCATCTTTGATGCCACATCCCAAGCATTTTACCAGCATCTCCTTTGGCATCTGGAATGTATTTCCATTTAAACTGATTAACCTATAATTTCATATGCATGTTAATTATTTCCTTAATCCATTTCAGACCTTACACGTAAGTGTATATTTGTACAGTAACCAGAGATATCATTAGAACTTCATTAATACTGGGATGAAATTTTAAAGAGGGACCTTTATTTCTACTTTAATTGCTCTAATAAATCTCCAAATTTAGTTTTATAGCAACATAGATTAGCTGAATTTGTTTCCTAATAATTGTGTTTTTTCAGAAGAATACTCTAACATGCCTTTTTGTTAATGTTGTTGTTTTCTTCATACTTATTTCCTACCCACATCTCCTCTGCTTGAAAGGTGTAGACCTCTGAGAGACCTGCCTAATGCTACAACTACTGAAAAATGTTTCTTCAACTTTCCCCAGCTACTGTTACCAGGATTCACAGGTAGTGGGTAATTTTTCCTTGGAGGAAAGAACACTACAGAGGCAATTATTTTGTCATAATACCAAATGGAATAGCGCTTCTAAAAAATTATGCAAAACACTTATAAACTATCCAGTTTTATTTCTGATTTTCTCTGTTAAACACAGTTCAACTCTTTTAAAGCAGGCTAGCAACATTTTGTTATGTAAGGCTCTGTTCGGAATTAAATCTGCAAAAGAATTGTCAGAGTTCCTAAGTCTGGAGGGTCTTCCAAGTACCCATGAAGACACGATTTATTTTCAAGATTTCTTTTTTAAGGTTTTACTTATTGTAGAGAACAGCAAACAACCATTCAGGGAAAAAATAAAAAACAAACTCTCTGAAGCTCACTAACACTTGGTGAGTACGTTGGGATTGTTTGGAAAGACCACAGCTGCTGCTTCTATTCCCTAGCTGTGAAGAGACCAGGTAATGTACCACTTGCTACAGAGACAGAACCTAAAGAAAAGAATGATCATCATACAGTTTCCAGGTTTTCTTAATTCAGTCAGTATTTGCTTTTTGAAAAATGTATTCTCCCAACAAAAGTTCACTGAAACGCAATAATACCTATTTTTCTCACAGTTTTAAACTCAGTTAAGCTGAGGTTTATCAGAACTGCATCTTCATGGATTTCAGCTAAGCAATAGTGAGAATGAGAATATAGAAACCTACCATTGCTTCATCATTCCATTTTAAATGTGTTCAAATTCCATGTTTATGAATATTCTGGGGAAGAAAAGAAAGAGACATTGACCCTATAAACAAATTTACTGCAAATTATTCACACAACACTATTAATTTCTACATTTAATTTACATGTAGTCAAAAGTTAACTTACTGATTTTTTCCATCTTTTTAACCTATCTTGTTTACATAATCAATATTTGGATTCATTATATGAGATGGATTGCTGATGAGATCAATATGATTTATTATTTTTTCAGAAGTTTTAAGTGAATATGTGTTTCCACCAAAACTTTCCTAATATCCATACGGACAGTTTTGCATAATCTTATCTAGCAAGACAAACAAGCAGACTTAAAAACCCCTCATTATAATTTATGCAGTAAAAATTCGAATTTGTATGTATTCGTTATTTTCATACACTTCATGTATTACCCACATTTACACCAAAAAGGGAAAGCAAAACAGATTTTGAATATTTAATTTGCAAAAGAATCAAAATTATGTTTTTGCTTACTGAAGAAATTACTACTTATTTCGTCGGATGTGAAACACACATGATAGGCAGCCCCAGCAAAGCTTGGAGGAATTAGGTGAAGAAGATGAGTGGATATCGGGTAACATGGTCTCAGCCTCTCCACTTAAGAAGTATTCTTTCTGTTATTTCTTCCGGTTAAAACATTTTGGAAAGATAGTTCTGACAACTCTTCTATGTCTCCATTTTTTACTCACATTTTCCTTCTCATATTGTAAGGGGTGGCATATAATCCTAAAGGACAGCTTTTTAAAGACACTGGTAAGATTTTCTGATTGGTACTTCGCAGGTCGGGAAGGGATTTTCTAAATAAGGCTGAAACTGGTGATCATTTGCCAACTCTTTTACTTTTCCAACTAGTAGAACATGTGGTTACTGTTCAGGCTAAAGACTGAAGGGCTTAATACCTCAGGTTAAGTTTCACTGGGAAAATAGGGTTCCTGAAATCCTTTACTTACAAAGCTGTCCTTTTGACTTTCCCTTTTCACCTCATTGAATAGGGGTCAGTACATCTGAAGATGTCTTCCCTGGATGTTGGTTTGCATGTTTGGAGTAGGAGTACCAAAGGATGAGTACTGTTCCCAGTCTGGAGTCAGCACAAATACCCTGTCACTCACATGACTTCCTGTGCCTTTCCATATTCATTTAAATATTTTAAACAATCAGATTTTTGTTATTTCAGCTGGGTTATCAATGTTATTGCCCTCTAGTGGTCTTATTAATTTGCAATTCTATGAATTATCCTAAAATATTTTGAAAAACCTGTTCTCTGTGACATAGAAGTGAGTCTGAATCAGAAAATATCCTTGATTGAAAAATGCCCCATGAGTTACGTTTTGCAAGGTATGTGGGAGGACAGTAAAATGTAAATTACATTGGAAGACGAGAAATTTCTTGTATTACGATAAACAATGAGTACAGTGTGCTGCAACAAAGGTTCAAAATCTACCTAGCAGTGGCACCAACCAAACAAGTACAGCATGACCATTTAAGGCCCAAACCACACAACCAAATATGCTTGGTGACTGTCATTTCAGCACTGCAGTATCTGTATTAATCAGTCTTAATAACTCTGAGACATTATTCATATTTTATTGCAGCTTCAATACTTGGTTAAATTTCTGAAATTAGTCAGCCTGTCAAACTGATACGGCTTCTGCTAGGGACAGAGAGCAAGCCTTGGATAATGTTCTATCAGAGAAAAAGTAAATGGCAAGCACAGAAAGGCAACAAAAGAAAATACTGTCAGAATTATGTTGGAGAATTGTCAGGGCATGCACAGAATATAACTGTTTTAATTAATATAAGGATTAGAATTGAAGGGACTGGTCTAATAAAGACAGCTAAGGTGAGTAAAGATGTAGGAAGATTTTCAAAAGAACCCACTAGAGTAAGCACTTAACTCACTGACTTCTAAAGGTCTTGTTTAATGAACCTCACTTGCCATTGTAAATTGCACTGAGCATCAATCTGCATAGTTAGACTTCTTCAAGCGTGCGTAAAAGTGGCCTTTATATCTAAAATGAATTATGGTTTATATATTTTAATTTGGAACAAGAATCAATTAAAGTTTCTTTGGGATTAGATGTGCCTGAATTTTCATGAAATATGGATTAATAGGAGTAAAACATGGCTACACAAATGTCACAAATTGACAAGCTGCATCAATTCTAGTATTAAGACAATTTGGTCATTTAATCGGTTTTAAACATCCAGTGGGTGTTGCTTCAATATTCAGGGTCCATCAATAAGACATTTCACACAATATGGAGCATCATAAATATTTATTAAGTGACTAATTATTCCCCTAAACCATTTTTTAGCACAGAGTGGACTTGAAGGCTTGACTGAGAGAGACCAATTACTGTAAATTCCATTTCTTACACTTTGAAATGAACGGCATTACTTTGGATTTACACTGTCAGGGCCCTGGGTGCATTAATAGTCTTTAGCTACCCTAAGCAGCCTCATTTGGGTCTCCACCCACTCTTTCTGCCCATAGGTACAGGGGGCCAATTCAAGCTCATGGCTAGACACCCAAGCCTAGCCTGATCTACACATTAAACCAGTGGTGAAAGTGTGGGCAAAAACTGTATATCTTATACATCCTCAGAGAAAAATGCAAGGAAATAGAATCTGGCAAGAGGGTGCTTTGCCTCTGCCATAATAAAAATTGATCAGTTCAAGTGCTCCACAATACAGCTTTCACCATACTGACAAAAGGCATCATATGCATGGCTTCTGAGAGTGAGCAAGATGAGCAAGGTGAGTGGTGAGATGCATGTCAGCTATACACACAGTTTCATCCATGTACTATTGCTGGGGCCAGACCAACTATAAAACACTCTATACTCAGCCACTGAAAACATGCAAGCATTTGAGCAGTCATAATTAACTGTGATCCAGCACTACATTATAATAAAAAATGCAACTAAGGTGGATTCCTCATATTAAGGAATCAATTTGCCATATTCATGGAGTTTGAATTGTGCTTATCTTGTTACGAATTTCATGAAATTCTATTAAATTACACAATCAATTGACTCTGTGAATAAGATAGGCAGAATCAAAATTTATGTCAATGTTTGTGAATAAAAACCCAGGACTAGTTTTATGAGATCTTGAGATAGCCAACTTTAACTGAAAATTTAGTGCAGGCATGTCATGGTTTAACCAGTCAGCCCCGCAGTTTGCCCACTCACTCCACCCTCTTTCTTCCCCCCAGATCCCAGAGGGATGGGAAGAAGAATTGAAAGAATGCAACTCCCACAGGTTAAGATAAGAACAGTTTAGTAACTAAGGTATAACACCAACCACTACTGCTACCACCAATAATAATAATGACAAGAGAAATACAACGGAAGATAATACAACAGCTCACCACGTACACCCAGCCTGACCAAGCAGGGCACCCCACAACCCTTCTGGGTTCCTGCCCTCTGTTTTCTACATCCTGGGCATGACATGCTGTGTTATGGAATACCTCTTTGGTCAGTTTGGGTCAGGTACTGTGTTTCTGCTTCCTCCTGGCTTCCCTTCCTCCCTGGCAGAGCATGAGACTCAGAAAGTCCTTGGCCAGACCAAAATGTACTAAGCAGTAACAAAGACATTGGTATTATCAGCACTGTTTTGAGGCCGAAAGTCAAAAACACAGTGCTACACTAGCTACCGAGAAGGAGAAAAATGACTGCTACTGCTGAACCCATGACAAGGTACTTCCCATTAGATCTGCAGTTTTATATTAACCTGATATGTAAATTCTCTAGAAAGAAATATGTACATCTATCTCATAGCAAGATTCCACTTTTTTTTTGTACTACATGGTTTTTAACTTATTTCCAACAGTAGAACTAAAGACATTTTTATTTGGATATGTCAAGTACTGCCAATGCAGTTTTGCTTTACCTCAGCGGGCTATATTAATATATGGTTTTTTCTTTATAGTTGGTATGTTAGTGTAATTGAAACACCTTTTTTCTTTGGTTGACCTACCTTCTTTTCCCTTCCCAAAAATGCAAAGTTTACCACGCTGCATTAAACTGTATGTATTCTTTTATTTTGATACACAGACAATATGCTCCTCTGCCTGGTGTTACCCTTTCTACATCTTTTTATACTTACAATCTCGCTCTTTTTCCCTGCCTCTTAAAACACCCTTATTAAATCAAGGCCACAGTTGGTATATAATGGATACATTTAAGAATAAAAATATGTACTGCTAAAGAAATTGTCCAAGAAATTTCTCTTCATAGAAAAGGCATATGAGATAAACTTCAACATACAACAAGGCATAAAGGTAAATATTCAATGCATCCGGTGAACCCATATCCCTGGGTTGTAATTGTATGACAGACTTCCCTTTGAATTTTAGTGGACCCCTGATTTCACTATTTTTCTTATGTGGAGTAAAACACTGTTTTCTGTACTACCTAGTAATTTCGACTTTGCGGTTTCAACATATTCCTGGCAATTTCCAGACTAAAGATATTTTCTCCCACTTCAGTCAAGCAGCAATAAAGCATCACAGTTCCACTTCTTGATCTCATTCTATTACTTCATTATTTCTTTGTTCCACTGTTTCCAATCATGATGCTCTCAGATGGTATCATTTTTCCTGCTTTCTCTTTGGTGCCCTGATATCTTCTTACCACATATAATCAATCTCTTGTGTACATCTGAAAAGGATATTCCCCCATTCAGCTTGACTCATCTTTTTTTTTTGTCTCTTTCCTTGTTTTTGTATTTTTCTGCTCTGCTTTGATCTTTCCTTATTATGGAGCATTAAGAAAGTGGCCTTCGGATGGATGTCAAAAACATAACTTACCACTCAAGGAAAAGATTGCTTTTTCCATTCACCACAAAAGTGAAAATATCTCCCAAAGAATGGGGAAACAGCTAGAGGCATTAACAGGAGATGGCTGGAAATGCCTGAGAAGCTGATAGTCTTCAGGGATATATCAGAAATTGTAAGCTCATGTTCTACACCTCTGCTGCTTCTCCATCTCAGGGCTTTTCCCCTCACTTTATTCTTTTGCTTTTCTTCCTTTTTACTACCTTACAAATAATTTGAGCTCTGTAGGTAACTGATCATGTCTTCTACTGGCAAAAGAAGGAGTAGCATGAAGGGCCGACTTAGTTTTACTCATTACTTCTAGGAATACAATGCAGATTTTGTATAGCTGAAATAACTTAAAATTTATAACCTACTACTAGCGAAACTCTTCCTGGAGCATTCTATTGTAGTATGCAGGAGTTCCACATGAAATTATAAATAAAATAAAATTATCAGAAGTACCTGAAAGTAGAGGAAGCCAAAGTTTCAAATTGGTCTAGTCAACAACTAATTACACAATTCATCAGAGTCCATATGAAAGCAGAAGTGAGAGAGGATAGCAGCACAGCTGAAAACAAACAAGCAAAGATTTTCTGTAATGGCTGTGTTTTTAAAGAACTAATTGTTCATCTATCTTCATCTTAACTGTTGGTGGCACAGATATGAAAAATGCAGGATGACCAGAGTTAATTTCATTTCTTTAATCTTTGTGCCATAAAAATCACAGAACAAATTCATTTTCAACATCGTAGTGAAGTGGTACACATGATGTGACTTCTGAGGTAGCTGTGTAAATGGAAATGAGTCCCAGAGATTCTTGCCCTTCACATGCAATTTTCAGAGGGCTGTTCCCCACTTGGAGCAGAATGTAGTGGGAACAATTGTGAATTCTTTGTGTAAAACGAATGAGAATCGTAAGAAGAGAACAGAAACATGAGGAGGTGGGGATGGGGGTGTGGAGGTGGGTGAAGTTTTTTCTTTCCTCTCACTCCAAGGAAATCGTAAGTAAAAGACTCAGGGACATGTAGATAAAGTCTCTAGAGCTGCTCCAGCTTAATTCCAGATAACAGCTCAAAGGAGGAAAGCTGGTACTAAAGAATGGCATTAGTATCCTCACACATCTTAAAGGGAAATGTCATAGGAACCTATGACATTTTTGTGTCTGTTTTCCATTTACCTCCAGCTGATGAGCTTTCCAGTTACAAAGTATTTGAACTGCCATGACTAGTTTTGTTCACATATACAGGACTCATCTTCCTTAAACATTCTCCAGCATTTCCTTTAAATTAACAATTTCTTAAAAATAGCTAATTACCCAAATAAGTCCAATCCTGCACTCTAATTCTAGTTCACTAGAATATTCATAGACAAACAGAACCAAGAAATGCAATGCTGAAGTGAATTAATTAAAAAATTATATGAATATTTACACCACTCCCTGTATTCACTAGCTTGTTTTAATGAAAATTACTTGCATAAAGCATAGCTTATAAAACACAAGGTCATGCCCTTGCATGCCTCACTTTGTTGTTCTAAACAGTAAAGGTGTCATATTTTGTTTGCCATACTGTCTACTGCTCTACTCATGTGGAAGGTTTCTAGACATACGGACCATGAATTGTTTATAAGGTACTACACGCTCAGGGGTGCTGTTTCTTCTTCTTCCATCTTCATTACCAAAACCAAGACAATGGTCCTGCTGGCTGTAGACATTTAGGCTAAATATGATGCACAGCTGAATACAGCAAGGCAGCAAGCAGAAGAACAATGTGGTGAGCAGTATCACTGCTCAACTGCTCATCTTGAAATTATCCTTTTACAGCTACATTAGTAACTGGGTGGTCTTCAATAATGTGGGCCAAGGTTCAAAAGTTACCCTGCTTTTGCATTTTTCCCCCTCCAAATAGCATCTACTCCTGAAAAAAAAAGGAAAAAAAAAAAAAAAAAAAGGCTAGAAGAAGTTATCTAAGTTCATGCACCAGAAGCTCTAATCTTCTATCAATATAGGGAAATCAATCTAGAAAATAAGCTCTTGTGGTGTCGTGGTTTAGGCAAAAATCAGCCACACAGTTTGCTACACGGAGAATCGAGAGAAAGCAACTCCCACAGGTTTAATAACTAAGGTATAACACAAACCACTACTGCTACTACTAGTAATAATAAT
>JANRGW010020436.1:7767-37076 GCA_024733675.1 Psilopsiagon aymara
CTCTCCTCTCCTCGATTTTCATTACATGTTAGAGGCACTGATAAGGGAAGGTAGCTCATTCAAACCCCTTTATATGCTTCAAAACCAAAGAGAGATCTGATATCATGCAGTTGTCAGTAGTGGCAGACAGCCACTTTCCTGGTCTGCTTTGCAGGTGATTGATGCCTCCTTGATAGCGCTGGAGTTATGGCTGATAGAAATTCTGCAGTGTTATTTCTTTGTAAGCCAGTACTGAAGTTTCAGGAAAACACGTACTCACAAGGAATTTATTTTTCTCTGAAGCAATATAGTAGTATATAGCATATCTGCCAGAAAGGAAAATCTCTCTCCTGTAGTCTGAACTCTACTGTATGTTTCTGAGGAGACAACAGACAAGGGAAAAAGTCCAGTTGTTAAATGAAAGAAAATAAGGGTGAAAACAATCTCAAAAAAGAGTAAGGTCTGTGTGAGGGCAGGACACACACACACATTAGATAAGAAAAAGAAAGGAAGCCTCATTTGACTGGCAGATAGGCAGTGATGAGCATCCTCATCTCATAATTACAATGCAGCTAAGCAGAAGGTACATCGGTATGGATGTTGTTAGGGCTAACAATCTTGTCCTTCATGTTTGGATGTAGACACTGCACAGTTTGCATGCTTATATGGACAATCACTTGAAGGGAAAACACAATCTGCTATAATGCCTATCTGCTAGACAAAATGTGCATGATTAGTTCCATATGGCTTTTCTTCGTGAAACAATAGAGCTCCAAAGCAAGGAAGGATTTCAAATAGAGGTGATGATGTATTTCAAAATCCCAGTTCAATAATGCACTTATGGGGAAAATTTGACTTCAGTGGGTTTTAAACACACATTTGTGTACTGTGCTGAACAAAGATGTCCTTAAACATCTGCTTAAAGACATGTACATACTAAGATGCGATCCTCTTTGGGTGGGCTTTGAATCAACTCCCAAGTGATTTGCTGAATGAGGCTTCAAAAGAAGCTCTCTGCAGTCTACAGAAAACCAGTATCTTTTCTCTAATGTAACATTTTCCTTTACTGCTGCACTGCATTATGAAGTAGAAAAGTGCTAATGGTATTCCCCCTCACACAGTTACATTTAGGAGGTAGATACACTATATAATGGAAGGAGATGCCTAGTCGTACAATGTGACAAGAGAATCCTTTAGAGGACGAATCAGAAAATCCAGATGTTGCACTGAATTTTAATATAACCCACCACTTGTGACTTTCAAACAGGCCCTACCCTTTAATTCAAGCTTTGAAAAGCTTCTGGGTGAGCTTTTCTTTCTCCATACACTGCACAAGGGAGATGAGGCAGGCTGGTCTCCCCATATAGAAGTCTAAATTAGTTGCCTAAATTTAAGTGCTGCTGGTAAGCAGCATGAATGACTCAGACAGAACATTTTAGTGAAGATGGGCTCTAAAATCACTATTTGTCGTAAATGCAAGAAACAAACCAATGGAGTCTGTTCAGCATGGCTGTTTGCTTTCAGCAGTCAAGAACACTTTGGCAGGCATTCAGCTGCTGTATGGGCTGTAGGGCTGGTGATCCAGAGCAGGTGGCACCTCTGTGGTCAGCATCTGCCCTGCCATGCCATCTGCAACAGTGACCTGGTGGGGTGACAGACACTCTCTGCTGAAGACAGAAAAATCAGACATCCACATGGGAATGTCTAAAAGCCAAATTGCTGAGCACAGGGGAGTTTTAAACTACTCAGTCAGAAGGACCAAGAAAGCTGAAACCTCGTCTTTGAAGTTTCCCTGGGGAAACAGGGATTCAGAGCCCTGAAAGCACAGTCTGCAGTTGTCTTGCCTGCCATCTTCTGTAGCCAGGGACATGCCCAGGAGGCTAAATCCCAAGTCAGCATCACCCTTGCTGGGATTTGAACCAGTAGCTCTGCATTACAGAAAATTATGTCAGCTACCAGCTTCTGGGGCATTTTGTTCAGAGGGGATCCTCACCTCTCCCGCTGTACTGAAGGTGCTCTGTAGTTAAAAGTGATGAATTTGTGAGAGCTGAAGGCAACGGCTCCCATGGGCAGCAGGGGGCTGCAGGCACCTGGGGAGGGGTGCTCTGTGGTCTCTCAGGCTACTAAGAAATTGGAACATTGTGCTCATAAAGCAGAGAAAAATGTTCTAGGATAGGGACCACAGACCTGTTCTCAGGGAGCATAACAGCCCACTGAGCTTTGGGTCATGGCTGCTCTGCTGGTGCCATGGTCCTTCCTTTCTCAGATGTACAATGGCCCAAGAATAATGGGGACCACTCCCAACCCAAGTACACAATGCCTGATGGCTAAGGCAGTTTTCTGAGCTTAGGGAGGTGGGACTCAATTTTTCATGGCATTAGAAGTGCCTAGGACACAGGTGTTATGTTTCCAGAAGCAGTGGTCTTGGTTATTGGACAGAAGTAGGGCATCCTGTTTTGTGATAAAGTCATGTTAACTGAACTCCAGGATAGCTCAGGCTTCTGAAATTAATTCTGAAGAGTAGGTCAGGCCCAGACAGCCTCACAAGTTAAGCATAAACGTATCTGGTCACATCAGAGAAGCCAAGGCCATGCACGGCATGCCTGTTGACACTAATAGGGTCTCAGGGAAGATTTTCTCTGAGGCTATAGGTGTCCCATGTACATAAAACAAGGCAGGAAGGGTTTCCCTCAGCTACTGACAGCAGGGTAGCTTTGTGGGCTCTGCCTCCTCCTCCATCCTAATGCGATTGCTAGTAACACAGGCTGCACGTGAAGCCTTACCCGCAGTTTCATTTAGGAAATAATTCTGTTTCATATACAGAAATAAATGGCTTGTTCAAGGAGTTGAACCTCTGTCACTTTTCCTTCTCCCTCAGACAGAGAAGGGAACTCCCCCCCAGTTTCCTGCATGCCAGCAGTGGCTTTTCACAAGATACATTTTGGATATAGACTCTTAAATTCTGCCTGAGCACCACTTTGAATGCATAAATCTCTTTTTGGAGCTGAGAATTTGTCCATGTGCCTCAGTTTGTCATCTGCAAAATGGAGAATTTCCTCACCTGACAAGAAAAGTGTGAGGATAAATATTTCAGAGACTATGAAGTGCTCAGACAACTCTTGGTGCAAGTGACAAAAGTACCTTGGACAGGAATATGCTGCTTTAAAATTCCCAGAAGAACAGCACAGAACAGAGATGAGATATAGCAATGTGGGAGGCAATTACAGCAATCTGCGTGATAGATGGCATCATTCACAGTAAGGCAAAATGGATCTGTCTGTAGGCTTTCATCCCTAGTATGTTGTCTTCACTTCTGGCAAGCACCTTGTCTGTGCACTATGCCATGAAATAATGTTCTTCACTGCCCTGCTTTTTAATTACGGTTTGCTACAGCAAGTCCAGCAGAAAGAGAGTTGGGAAGAGGAGTTGTACCACCTTTGGACTAGCTATTGTTGGGGCTTTATGGGACAATCTGTGCAATTCCAGTAGGGACCTTAGTCTCAGAGCTGCTTTTATGCAGAACCACAGAAACGGAAGGTTTAAAGGGAAATTGACTAATTTGACTAAAAATTTACCACGGTCAGGTCTCTCAACACTTTCTCCTCGAGCAGAGCATCGCTTGGCTATCAGTTTAGGCCGCAGAAAACCCCTGTCGCTGAGGAAGGGAAACTCTCAGCTCCGGAGCCTTTAGCTGCTGTTCCCACGAGAGGGCAATGTAACAACATCCATTGCGCTTCCCCCGCTTAATAAAAGATCAGGTTCTTGCGCTGAGAATTTCGTTCTACAATATATGCATAGTTTTTATAGAAAGAGCATTTTCTTTTCTAAAATGTTGCTGTTTGGCTTATAGCAGTAACATATAACCAGTATGCATTAAATTTCTTTCATCTCATGGAAGCTAATATGACCCTCTGCTGCTATCCGATCTAGGAAAACTGAACATGAGAAGAAAACTCCATTTTTTTCCTATCTCAGACACTCAGTAAGACAGCTAAACTGGAGGCTCAGTGCTACAACTCATCCTCAGGGGGTAGTCCCTTTATTAATTGTTTTAATAGGACTAACAGTATGAATAAAATTCTATGAGTTCATGCCCTTACTTTCATTGACCCTTATGCAATTAAATACCTTATTTTGTATCTTTCCCTCGGGTCTGTAACCTGCCTTGTTCAGCTGACAAATTTCTGTTCCACCTCCTAATCTGGTTGATCCGAGTGAGCTTTTTGAAACTGCCACTGACAGCAAATCACTGCTCCTACTGCAGTCTATAAAAGGTTTATCTCCCATTTGACTGGAAACTAGCCATATGCTAAACATTTTTTATAATGCCATCCAGAAATGCTTTTTTCCCATGTATTTCATCTTCTGTCTTATATTCCAAAAGACCACACATATCTTGCAACTCTCTTATCAGAAGCAGCTGAAATATTTTTCTTCTGAGTGATTTGGCTGTAGATGAATGATTTGTCTTTGTTTTGCATTACACAGAAGCTATGTGCCAGCTCCAGGCTCTGGTAGTGATTTGCAACATCACCAGCTATTGGAAAGGAGAATACAGGGTCAGTAGCCAGATCTTGACAAGTAAATGAGGGATGAACCATATCAGAGATGCAATGAGTAATGCTGTTAGAAGGTGGAAAAAATACCTTACAATCAACCACTTAAAATTAATAAAAAAGGTGAGATAAAGGACCTTACAGGCCACGACTGCACTATTTGCAGTAGGAGGAACAGCAGATGATGAGGACAGGAATGCAGGGAGGACACTGCAGGGACACAGGGAGGCTTGGCAGCACTGACTCCTCCAGAGCAAACAGGTCAGTCAGCCTGCAGCTGACAGTGCAAGCATAGACAGGCAGCAGTGACAGGGACCAGGGTGCAGGTTGTGCCAGGCACGTGGCCATGAAAGGGTCAACATATTTAACATGACATAGACATTACTGTGTGTGCTTCTCCCACATATCATGCTGCTTAATTGCTGTAAACCACTGGGCAGCTCTGTGAAATGGAGGAAGTAACTAGTTTGATTAGTCACTGTTGGTGAAATTGTCTGTCTGTGGTGCCTGAATACATGGGTTTAGACGCATGCACTAAGTTGTCATTATTGCTGAGGATGTGCCACCGCCCTCCGAGGGCAGGAGGGAAGATGGTGAAAAGCAGGGTGGTTTGTTCCACAGAGACTGTGGCAGTACTGAAGGGGAGAGTCTCAGCAGGTTGGGAAGAAACTTTGAACTTGGAGAATTACCTGGATGAAGCAAGTACCTCTGTATGGATGAGGACAGATCAGTCTCTAACAGTCCTGAGCCCTGCTGTGAGAAGTGGGTGTGCTGCCACCATGAAAAATGAAAAATTAAGTTATTCTGATACTGTTTTGTCTTTCATTTGGACACCAGGGACGGGAAACACCAGGAAGCTCTGCTCAGATAAAGGTGGTGGGAGCAGTGGATACAACCAAGTGCCTGCTTCTGCCTGCACACACTGAACACATACACACACACACACACACACACACACACACACACACACTACTAACTGGGCAAAGACAGATAACATTTCTCATAAGAATCCTTAGCAGATTAAAGCATGCATAAAAATAATGGTGTATAAAAACTGTGCCCAGCTGTGCAAAGAAACAAAGGGCACAGTAGGGCCAGTCTGGGAGGCTGTTGTCCTCCTGCCTCCCCCATCACATCCATGGGGAAGAGGCAGAAGGCAACAGGAGGATCCTGCTGGTTACAGGTGTCTGACTATTGCCTGATCCAGGCCTGGGGTGCCTGGGTCTCTGCAGACTCTTCCCAAGGCTGTCTCCACTTGAGAAAGCTGATGAGAAAGAGCACTGGGAGCATCTGCCCTGGGCTGGGAGCAGACCCTGCTGCTCCAGCTTCACCTGCTGGACCCCTGGCATGGCCATGGAGCTGCCCCATATCCTTAGTGGTGCCTGGGCATCCTCGGGTCTGCAGTGGTCCCCGGTCACAGTCCCCATCTGGCTCTGGCCCAGGGCTGCCTTGGTGCCAGGACAGCCTGAATGTCAGTACCACCCTTTGTAAGTTCAGTATTTTTCATTAAAATAGTGGCCTTCTCCAGACTATTTTTTACCAATTTCACTGTACTTCAGGAATAGCAAACCACCAGCTGGAAAATTTCCTTTACAGCAACAAGATTTCCTTAATGAAAAAGGATGTTACCATTGAGGAAAGCAGTTTTTCCAGTCAACAGAACCAAATGCCAGCCAGCAACAAAAAAATAGGAAAGTGGAAAAGATGGAAACTATATAAACCTCTATAACTTTTAAATGTGAAGCTTTTTTTATGTTATATATTTGACCACAAATTGCAGTCGGCTGAAAAGCAAAAACAGAGTGGACTTTAAATAAATTTTATCTAAGACACATCTGTAAATAGGGCTCCACATTTTTTATGAAAGCATCATAAAAAAAATAATAGAGGTTTAGGGTGACATGCAGTATGTAACCAATTCATAATCTCCAGTTCAATTTGAACACTGTGAGGAATGTACATGTGTAGAGGTTGGACTCTAGATAATCCCCACTATTCCACTGGGGAGAAAAAAAGAAGAGTGGCGAATTCTGGAGAGTTTTGTGTCCTCAGTCACTTCCAAAGTCACATCCCAGGCGCACACATTCCCATTCTCACAGGACAAGCTACTGTGCAAAGCCACTTGAACATGCTGGTCACAAAGCATAACCAAGTGGGATCAGCTTCTGATTTAAGAAGTAGATAAGATTAAAATGAAACCAACCTGAAATGTTAGTCCGAATGAAGAACTTTACAGGACAGGGTTGGTTCTGCCTTGTGGCAGGGGGCAGGAGCAGACAACTTCTACAGCCTCTTCCAGGACTGTTCTCACCACAGTGGCCTGTGTGGAAGATGCTGTTTGAAGTTTGCAGCTTTCCTGCTTTTAGCTTAATTATTTTAGCTAAAATACACTCCTTTCAGCTAGTTTTCAAGGTGCCTCTTTCCACTACCTGATTAAGTAAATACGTGTTCTTAATAGCTAAACATAAGCAAAGAGGTTCATATTTTTATCTCTTATTTGATTACCACCCTTGCTATGAGATTTGCAATACATAATTCTATAGCATCCAGATGAATGACGTGTTACAGAACTGTGGCACCATCCACTACTAATTAATCACAATTTAATCCTTTACCTTTTAAATAATCTAATGGTCTGGATCAGCTTAATATTAGGGCAATTTACAAACCATTGCAGCCTTTGCAGTCAAGTTCATGACAGTTTCCTTAACCCACAACCATAACTCTTTGAGTACTCGTGTACTTATTTCTTGCTTGGGGTGTTTACCTATTACATGGGTAAGGTCAGTAATTTCAGCTGAGATGGATTGGCAGAGTTAAGCTCAGTGGGAGCCTGATCCCAGGTTCCATAACCAATAGATTATATAAGAGAAGTTTACTACTTTCCAGAAGAAATGACAAAACTAAACATTAACAGATTGAATTTCTTGTGGGGTCACTGTTCACTAAATTTCCCACTGCTTTTACAATCTGAGCTGCTACAGTCATTTAGCTTTTAGCTCAAGTCCTTAAAGCAAGATTTTTTCTTTATTGCCTTGCAACCACTCTTTATTTTAATGGTATTTTCCAAGCTCTCATCTTAAATACTGGTGAATACTATTAAAAAACCCTATGAAAACTGGGCCTTCTGCAGCTTAAACACAAACAAACTCAGTTGCTTCCAACCTTCTCGTTTAAAATCTGACAGGCACCAGTTTGTGTCAGGCAAGTAACTAGGTGCCTAATGGAGACAGCTGGGTAACAGAAATCAGTGGTAGACTCACAGTAATTACCTATGAAAATCTGGCTCTGTAAAGCAGGAGGTTGTGAGGGAGGCTGCAGGGAAGTGTTTACTTGCCATGTTTTGGCACGTTGAGGAACCAGGACCAAGAACTGGAGATGGGTATCTGAACTGATAGACAGTGGGGAGGATGATGGAAATGCTATATGGATTTCTTGTGGTTTGTTAATTTGGTTTTTTACATATCTTTTTTCCCCTCCTCGGGTAGTCAACCCATGAAGGAGACATTCCCTTACATTCTCAGACCCTCCCCCACCAGACTGTTTACAGCATCATTTGAGAGTTCTGAAGGTTTTGAATCGCCTTTGGGTATCCTTGAGACCTGTCTGCTGATTGTGATGGGGATCACCATGTTGGCACACATATAGCGTGTGTTTTACCCAAAACCATTTTGCCTGATCTCGAAAGTTAAGCACAGTCGTGTTTGGGCCTTGTAGAGGTTTAGATGACGATATAGGAGGACCAAGAGATTTTCCCTGAGGCTGGACAGTCATGAGTGGCAGGGGGTGTGGGATAGCATGGGCAAGTATCTAGGCCAGTGGGCTCCTCCAGTGCTTTGGAAGCATTGGAGATGGAAGGCAGCTGGATGGAGTCCCCAGTGACAAGTTGCAGAAACTGCTGAAGAGGAGGGTGAATTATTTTGAGCCTGGTGGGCCCATGACACTTCAGGCCATCAGGGCAGAGATGCAACATACAGATGGACTCATGATTGGGGGGGGGGACTTAACAGTGGACACTATTGACCAGGTTATTCATGAGTGTGAAAAGTGCTGCAATTAAGCAAACTAAACGTTTAAAGCCTCTTTGGTATGAAGGATGATGGCTGAAGTACAAATATGGGGAGGTCTGGCAGATCAACATCATCACACTCTCTCTCCTGCTCCGAAAGTCTGTTACAAGAGATGGAGCCTGACATCATGGAACTGATGGACTCAGCAGCTTTATAGGGATTGGCCCATGCACAAAGGAATGATCTCTCTCCCTGAGTGTGTGTGTATGTATATCTATGCATATATATGAGACAAGAATGATGGTATATTAAAAATGTGGGATCTGAGCATGATGTGAATGGTATGGAATAAGGGGTGGATACTGTCCTGGGTTCAGCAGTAGCAGTCATTTTTCTCATTCTTAGTAGCTGGTGCAGTGCTGTGGTTTTGACTTTTGGCCTGGGAACAGTGCTGATAACACCAATGGTTTTAGTTGCTGCTCAGTAATGTTTACTCTGACCAAGAATTTTCTGATCCTCATGCTCCGCCAGGGAGGAGGGGAAGCCGGGAGGAAGCAGAGACAGGACACCTGACCCAAACTACCCAAAGAGGTATTCCATACCACAGCATGTCATGCCCAGGATGTAAAAACTGGGGGCAGTTACCCCTAAGAGTTAGATCACTGCTGGGTCAGGTTGGGTGTTGGTCAGCGAGTGGTGAGTAGTTGTATTCTCTTCTCTGTTATTTCCCTTCTCATTATTACTTGTAGTAGCAGCAGTGGTTTGTGTTATACCTTAGTCACTGGACTGTTCTTATCTCAACCCATGAGAGTTCGATTCTTTTGATTCTCCTCCCCATTCCTCCGTGAGTGGGGGGAGGAATGGAGAGAAGAATGAGTGAATGGCTGCCTGGGTCTGAGTTAGCAGCTGGGCTTAAACCACGACAACTGAGGAGGACACATCAAAGAGGGGTTTTTGCCCCTGGCAGTATGCACAGATGCCTGGAGGTACTGCAGCTGTACCAGAAACTAATGCTTCAACAACCTTGACATCTTTTATCTTCTCTTTTCCTCCTCCAAATGTCAATGTATGGACTTTGAACAGACACCATTACAGAAGGTTGTCCAGGTACTTTACCGAGGACTGTTGTGGGAAAGGAGATACACGGAAAACTAAGAAACTGCATAGAAACTCCCTGCAAGAAATCCTGCCCACCACAGAAGAAAGATGCTTTTTATTATTTATTAGGTAGATATGCCATAACATTCATAACCTTGCACAAAATTCATTAAAAAGAGGATTTATTACTCATCTTAATCACTTTCTGTATCTACAGATTTCAGCAGGTGCAAGGACAGTATTTTATAAGCCCTCCTTTAAGGTCACAGGATATTTAAAAATACAAGGGCCACAATACCAAATGCTTGATGAGGGATGGGAAGAAGAGAACCCTCATCTTACTTCACTATTTTCCCAAGGAAAACACCTTCTCTGCACATGCTACATAATTTACAATAATCTAGTTCCCTCATTTACAGATAACACAGGTCATAGATTTTTACAGTATTTTGGTGGAAGACCAAAACTCTTTCATGCTTGCCTCCTGCTAATAGTTTGTGACTCTTTACCTTTGTTTCCTATCACTGACTGACTGTGGAGCAATACAACCACACCACCTTCCTTCCTGCCCACTCCAAAAATGAAAAGGTGATAAAAGCAATAGATGAGATAGAAAGTAGCAATCATCTGTTGAATGAGTGTTCTGTGACTCAAAGATGGATTTTTTTGGGACCTTAACCTAGCAGACTACAAAACCTAAGGATGGCTAAAACAAGAAAAACTTGTGAGAACTTTGTTGCTGAGTAACAGCAGGGGAAGGAGGATGTGCAACATCTTAGGCTGTTCCTAACATCAGAAGCTGCAATAATTTTTCTTTTCTAAATCCAGATTTATTGTTTGGGGGCATCACCAAAATGTTTGTTTTTTCTACTATGAAACAGATGGCATAAATGTGCCCTACAATTTTATCGCTATGTTACAATTTCATCACGTCATGCTCAAACCAGTAGGTTCAATCAGTCTACAATAAAACTTTCATTCTGCTGTGCTGCCTATGGATACATTGAATAAAGTGGCAGTTTAAAGTTTCAAGTTACTAAATCAATATTTCATTGTTTGTCTCACAGTGGTTTTATTACTGATAGAAACAAAGCTCAACAACAGATAAAAGCTTGAAATGGTTACTTGGAAAGATGTAATAAGAATAGACTCGTGCACAACCACTGCATTTTTAATCTATTTCTTAATACATCTTTTCCAACATGATGAGATTAGACAAAGTTTCTCAACTCTGCTCTTTGTAAGATTAGTCAAACTACAGCTGAAAGAATCTTTCTCAAGGTTATACATGAGTGAAAGAAAACTTCTGTTATAAATTCTCCTTGGCATAGGCTAAAATAAAAAAGAAAGCCTAATCTGTGAAGATGTGTTCTGAAGAGTGTTTAGTTCAAGAGGAACATGACTAAAGGGAAAAGACCTGAAATAGAGTGAGATTTAACACTTCACAGTTCTTGATCAGTGCTTTCCAACCACAGTGAGAGTCAACTGTTCCACACATTTAATCATGTAAGGCCAGAGTAAGGTACAGGACTTTGTTGCTCTAACCTCATATCCAGGGTGGAGTGGATTTGATCTGCGAGTGTATAAACTTACATAGAAATTGAACTTCAACCACTCTTGCTTTCTTACGGTGAACTATGGCAAGCCAAATTTTGCTGTTGTTACAGACAGAGCCATAAAGGGGAAATGACAAGGAGACATGATGACGAGAGAAATTATTTTCTTCCACAAGAAAAATATTGGAAACCTCTTGGCATTAGGGGACACTTTATCTACCGGCCCTGCGGAGATAACCTTATACACACCACCAAAGGAGCAGAGAGGTCATTTAAAAATACCGAGGAATGAAAACACGTATCAGGTTAGACAGCCACTGCAAGGTAGCTGGGATAACCTCAGCATTCCTGCTCACCTCCCTCCCTGCTGCCTCCCTGCACCCTAAGGAGCCTCCAACTAACCCTTTTCGGGAGGTTGACTCTTGCACACAGATACCACCCCTATTGGCCTGCACTGGCCGATCCTGTTTAGCAGACC
This sequence comes from Psilopsiagon aymara, assembly GCA_024733675.1. Taxonomy (NCBI): domain Eukaryota; kingdom Metazoa; phylum Chordata; class Aves; order Psittaciformes; family Psittacidae; genus Psilopsiagon; species Psilopsiagon aymara. Next base: position 19,445 of record JANRGW010020436.1, read on the forward strand.
AGTATCTCTGGTTGCGCTTGAGAGTGGTTGGTACTGTGTGACTGGCCCAACATCCTCATTTTGATGATCTCCTTGTTGTGGATTTCCTGGCTATCTAGATATCAATCGCAGCACAAAGGCAGGCTAAGTCAAAGCAGAGAAGTGTGCATTAATTTGATGCAAATATAGACAATAAAGTTATAATGATAGCAGAGATATATGTACATGAACAAAACCAAGCAGTTTGGAGGGCTTCTAATACTCCTCTACTACTACTAGTGCAATTGCTTCAATTGACCTGACATCTCCTCTTTTTTTTTTTTAATGTACATTAAGAAAAAGACTGGACTGCTATTTAATTGTTTCACTATCTTTAGATTTGGCAGTAAAAGAGACCTTTAGCATATCTGAGTGCCTTTCCAATAATTAGATTTGCAAAAAACCCACCCTGTTGCATTCTGTTAAAATTCATTATCTCACCTGCCAGCAGTTTAAATAACAAAGTGAAGAAAACAATTTGCATCAGGCACTGGACAGTGATGGCAGGAACATTCCCAAAATACCCCCATGTTATTTATTTCTGCTGCCTTCAAAGCCATGTAAAAAAAAATGCAACTTTTACAATACACCCCCAAGACGTGAAAATTAAGGCCACATGAGTAAGAGAGAGGCAGGCAACTCAATGGACCCAGAAAGCTTTTGATGCTCAAACTCCTTTGCAGCACAAACGCAGCTAAGATGTTGCTACCTGTAGTTGCAGGGGTATGGCACAAGGAGAGAAGTGACCTCTCAAGTAGAGAGGTCCATGGCAGCTTAGGGGTTTGTAAAGCAGAACAGCTACCCTAGGCCAAGGGGCAGCCAGCACAGATGTCACAGAATTGCAGTTAATTGTCTCACTCATGGCTGAGGAGTTCTTTCCACATTAACTTTGGTCATGCAATTATGTTGCCATAGGCTGGTGCTGAAGCAAAAAAGGCCTCTAAGCAGTGACAGTGTCTTCTTCTCAGAGGCATTACTCTATGGTGAAATGCAATTATCAGGCTAGAGAGGGTGGCCGCTACCATAGGGCACGCACTGTAGCAGCCTGAGCTCTAGAATGTTCCATCAAGGAATTCTCCATCAAATGTGCACCACCCTTCTTTAGGAGGGGGAAAGCACGGCATCTTTGCCATTGCTCTCACTTAACAATGCCTCCGTCATGTCTGCACTGAATGTTAGCCAGCCTCTGATCAATGGCTGTGATGGTGACATACAGTGTCATCGCAGCCTGAGGAGACTGCCTGAGGAGACTACCCGAGAGAGCGGAGGGAAATGCCATGAGGAGAAGGGGGAGAGCAGCATCTCACCTGTGAAATCTTGTGGAAGAGGAGTATTTGTTCACGATAATTAACAACAGCCATCTCCTTCAAAGAAATAAATTAGGCTGGAACCTGAGATCCCTTCCAACTGACATTCTATGATAATTGAAATGATGGTGACAATCAGCCAATCATTTGCCATCATCACCAGCACACAGGAGATGCCCAGATGAAAAGCCCACAGGCTGTACCTGACTCTGAAAACCTGCGTCCAACAGCAAAATGAATTGCCCAGCTCTATCCTTTGCAAGCTCTGGTACAGAAGAGCTGCTGGGAAAAGGCATGTCAGAGGGAATTGAGTGGTTTTGGTGACATGGGGTAGCGCTACTTATCTATGCCCCTGGTAGGGTTTTTTGGATATGTAGGTCTTGCACCTGAAATAGGAGTCAGAAAATGGAGCTTATGCATTTAATGTCACTCTTGGAGAAGCCTTTCTACCAGTATGGCACAAAACTTGGTGCAGGGAGTACTGATGAAGTGAGACGGTTTAGTCAGCTTCAAGAAGAGAAACAATTTTTACACAGCAATCTGGAAAGCTCTGGACAAATGAGCAATGTGGGATGATCTTTTCTCAGTCAAGTTGCTAGGAGACATTACTGTAGTCAATCATACAACCATCAACTAGTGCTGCTTAGGAATGTTTTTAATAAACTCTTCTATATTGAGCAGTAATTCAGGGAAGCTAAAAGTGCTCCTGGGACCATGCCAGTTTTGACAAAAACAAGCAATAGAAACCTGCACTGGCAAGGGCTTTGCAGGTTCCAGATGGAATTCATGATCCCGAAAGTACAAAGGGAAAGTTGGAGTCACCAGTTTACAAAAAACCAAAAACCAGATAAGAGGAGCAGCTCAAATCCACCCCCTGTGATACCCCTTAACAGAAAAGCACTGATCTGCTTTCCAGCAACCCGTAAGAAACCAATAAGTAAATTATGTCTATGGTAAGTAGCTTAAATTCACTACACCCAGAAATCTGCATATACTACAGGAAATTTCAAGGGACTTTGAAGTCAGAAAAAGATGAAAGATGCTAGCCTAGCCTAGTGTGCAAAGCAGCCTAATATCCTTGCAATGGAGGAAGGCCAAGCCCAAATCCTTGCTCCAGGGCTGTGGGTGTGTCATGGTCAATAGAAAGGCCAGGGCAAGAGTCAGCCTTCCTCAGGGGCTGAGCACGTCTGCTGACAGCCCCAAGCCACTGAGTATTCTGATACTGGTATCGTGACTTTGTAAACAGCCTTTTAGCCGTCAGTGTTGTGCTGACGCACAACAGTTTATGCTGAAATCTGAAAGCATGGTGTGGGACAGAAAACCCTTTACTGAACACTTCTCCTGCCCATGGGGGAGACGGCAGCATTTTCACAGAGCCAAGCTGCCTGTGTGGAAAGGCTGACAGGTAATGGAGGTGGCAGCACAAATAGGTAAGAGAACTGAGCAACAAATAGCACTTCATAAAGCTGAAAAAAAAATTATCAAAGAGAATACAACATTAGAAATTATTTCCAAGCCTGTATTTCTTCTAATGAATTTGCCCAATGAAAAATATCAACTTTTATGCAATTTGATATAAAAGCACATAGAAGATTTTAGAGGGAAACAGTATAGGAAAGTACCATTAATCAACACTCTTGTTAAATAAAATGCAAAACTCAGCAAGCTAAGAGAAAAAACAAACCCAAACCACCAAGAAACAGAAAACCAAAGCATTTACCTTTTTACCATTGCTGGATGTACCTGAATAAACATGGCAGACACCTTTCACGTTGCAAAAGTTATCAAACTGTTAAAGAAAAATCTGGAGCTCAGACCCAGAGTAAAAGGTTACCTAAATGTTAATATCAATCGCTATGGCCAGGAGCAACTCTACTCCAGGAACACCTTCAGGCTGTACAGCACAGCTGACAGAGCCTGGCTGCACTAACACCATGTCCATCTGGAACAAAGCCAGTCCCTGGAGACAATGGGGGGCATGTAGATGTTAAAGCAATTGTTTTGTTCTCGGCTGCCCCCGTGCCTTAGTTTTTGAACACCCACATGCAGAGAACAGAACCTAAAACATTACAACATGCTTACTGTGGGCAAAACCCACAGGAGCCCAGCATGTGACTGACTGGGTTGTGCTAATTGTTGGGATGCTGGGACTTCTCCCGGCCCACAAGTCTCACTATGCTGGCAGATGGGCTGCTGCCCACGGACCACAAGCAGCCATGCTGCAGATCACTGGTCCTGTGCCAGACCCTTTGAGATGCAGCCCAACCGCCCAGCAGTCAGGCTTAAGTCTGGGTACAGTTCTTTCGTTTGATTTTTGTGTGGAAGGAAGCTGGTTTAATTTAAAGTTGACATTTACCTTCAATCTTCTCCCTTTGTCAGGTGCTTTCACAGAGGATTTACTGCTGCCTACTTTACTAGCAAATGGATGCATGAGGGTGCCCAACCTTTATTACACTTTTATGAGCACTACTGAAGTTGTAGGTGAGTTGGAACTGATCCAAACCACAATTTCACATGGGTGTTGGATGGAAGAAGTACATTCAGAGACACCAACCTAATGTTCAGAAATGCAAGCCCACAAGACTGTATGTGAAAAGGGGATACCAAGGTATAAATGGGAGACATGGCAGACATCGTTGTGGAACCCTTTGGTTTGATTTAAAACTCTGGTGAGGTGGGTACACACAAAAAAAATGTCTGATCAACTCTCATCCGTGGGGTTTTCTTTCAGAGGGGAAATATATTTTACCTTCATCCACCTGTAAGGAAAAATCTGTGGTTTTGCAAACTACAGTTACAACAGAACTAAAAACCAGACAATACAAAATGAAGAGAAAAAATAGAAACTAAGAACAATTCTAGTAGTAAATGGAAATAAATGACTTGTGGCAAGACAGTCAGGGGTACCAGCAGGGAAAAATATCTGAGTCGGTTGTATCACCCTTGCTTTTCTCTGACAGTATCACTTATCATGGAAAATCTTGGCTAGAACCACTGGATGCAGTGGTTTCAACCTTGGAAATGATCCACGTATAGTGGGCTGCATTAAGACTAGAAGTGAAAAGGCCAGAGGTGGTAAGAGTGCCCTCTGCCCCACCATGTCTCACAGCAGTGATACTCATGTCTGACCCCAAATGCCCGCATTCAGCCTCTCAGCTATGATCAATACTGAAATACAGCATGGAGTATGAGCAAGCCAGCACAGGAAGGGGACAAGGAAGAAAGTTAAGCAAACTTGGGTCCCTGGGTCTTCAGATACATAGACCTTGCAATATGCAGTCGTAAATAACACAAATGCTTGTGCACAGCAAAAAGGGGATGCTGTTTTACTGCTAGCAGTAACAGTCAAGTAAGATAACATAGAAAAATCAAGTTGGGAACCTCTGACCTGTAGAATTGGTCCAGGGTCTGTTCTACAGGAAAACATATTCCACACCACGGGAAAGGCCAGGGAAATAGTCTTGGTACAGGTTACTCCTCATGCAGAGACTGTTGCTGGGTATACTGAAATGAATTTCTGATTACTTGTTTTGTTCCTGCTCTAAGCTCCTCAGCTAACCCCAAAAGCACACAGATACATATAAAGCATCCAAATGGAGAATGAAAGGGAAGGTCACACTGAAGTGTTTTGCTTGGATTCTTAGATTTTGTTGTTTCTAAGACGGGAAAACTGCACAGCAGTCAGTGTGGTTTTATTGCATGATATAGGGAGACAGGACAGGGAAAGACAACACAGGTCCTAATATTACAGCAAATACCATTGCAGAGAGCTAAATGATAAGAAAATATTGCATAATTGATACAATCAAGAAAATACAGGCAAGGTCTTTCTTGCATTGACTTGTTACTTGGCATTCAATAACTCACTGCCTAGTGAAAAATACAATTACTGAGACCCCATTGCAGAAGAAAAGCATAGTTCAACTTTCTGGCAAAGCTCAAAGTTCAATTACCCTGTAGCAAATCAATCAAATGTGTGTGCAGCAAGCAATGGAACAGCACAGATGTCACTACACTGCTTTCAGCTGAACATGTTTTTTCTTCTTCTTAAAAAGCAGCAAGTAGCACTACAAAATACTTATAAAGTTCACACTATGCACAAGATAAAAAGAAATCCATTAGTGCGATTCAGAACAGCAGAGAACAGTGTTTATGAAACAATAATGAACATTCATCACAAGTAACCTGGTGTGACGATGTTTTACAGATACCAAAACTCATGATACCAGATTAACATTATATCCACCACATTTCAATAGCTAGATGTCAGGCATGCAGAGGCAATCATGCATTGAACCATGTGCAAACAAGTTAGCTAATGCTGATGGATGTATGGTCGGGACACTGAACGTGTGTGTGCACAGTAAATGCTACTTAACCCAACATGGGGCACTGTTCTGAGCTATGCAAATAAGAGCTGACCCACTATGCACATGATGGCTTGGGAAGTCCCACACACTTTGTTTAGTGACTCTTTTTGCACTCTTGTTATGATCAGCACAAAACTGCACTCGTGTTCATGACACCCTAAGCTACCAATCTCCCATTGGGCTTCACTAATGCCTGCAGCAGACTCCACTCATGCAGTAAACTACTGAGAATTACCAGGGACGTATTATCCTGTTTAGCAGCAACTGAATGATGACACAAAGTTTGTCTTGAATGGAATGGAGATTTTTAGTTTCCAGCAGGAACCATTATGCAAGGTTGCTTTTCTCTTTTTCTCTTTTTTTTTTTTTTTCCCTCCTACTGTTCACTATTAATGCATCATTCCCAAAGCTGGTGAAAGTTTTGGAATCCCTTTCTGTAAAAGGGCTGAACCCAACTTTGAAACAAGACATCTGATCTAAACATTTTTTGCTACAAGTACTGTTTCACCTTGTAACAGAGAATAGTTCCTGCTTTCTGCCTGCCTGTGACTGTTATTTAGTTATGGCTACAACAAATGTTTGCTGCATTTTTTTTTTAATGGTAAATAAATAATTTCACAAATCTGATTAAAACTGAGCCTGAATTTTGAAAGAATATCAAGTCTTTGCAAACAAAATTGTATTTTAAGTTATCAAAACAACTGATTAAGTGCAACTGATTAAGTGCACACAATGGAAATGAAGAGAACACCACTTAAATGCACAAAGTAAATTACTGTAATTGTGAAGAACTCATATTTTGAAAGAGGCATCTTAAAAAATTTTATTTAGCATATTGAAAAACAAATGTTACAAAAAATTTGCTATAAACATAGGCAAAAATGTTTAAATAGGATAATTTAATGTAAACCAAACCCCTTTAAAGGATGCAATACTGTAATCAGAGGTTATTTACATCCAGTGAAGACAAACAACCTTCACTAATTCTAAATATCATTTAGACAAATAATTAATTTCTATCATTTCTTGAAACAGTGACACATATTTAAGGTAGTTTTAGTAGATAAATCATCTCAGTCCCAAGACAAGATGAAATTCAAGGTTATATTCAGAAGTGGGAAAGGCAGTCTCCATGACAATTCATATCATCAGCCAAGACAGTACTGCATTAAGACTTGCAAAACATTTAGAGAGGTACAACTATACACTTATAATAATTATTGCAAGACAGTGCAATTACAGGATACATAAAAGACCAAAGTGATCTGGAGGAAAAAAAAAGCCAAAAAAAAAAAAAAGCTGTATAAAAATCCCAGTAACAAATGAAATTTTATTTTTCAATCAGATTAGAAAAGCCAGGCACAAGACTAAGCTATTTTCCCATATTTCATAAATAAGAACAAAACAATTTGTAGTTTGACATTATTCCAACATGGAGAAAGCTGTTCATGTCTTAGAGGAAACACATTTGGATAACTGTCCTACACAAGTTTTGTTTAATTATGAAATCTATTCACCAACACATAAGCTTATAGCCCACAATGGCTTTCATGCTCATGTACATGGAAAAGGCATAACCCAATAAATTAAACTTGTAGACCACTTTAGATATTTTGTTGTGGCTTTTTTTGAAGGATGAGCATCATTATTGCATTGTACATAAAACCAACATCTTCAACTTAGGAGCCAGAAACATAAAAACATTGAAGGTGGCAGAGGAATACTCAGTAATTAAAACAGAAGAAAAAGCAAAGCCAGCTCATCTCTAAACTAGACTGCCCATGTTCAGGGGATGATGATGATGCCTGTTGAGTGACCTAATCTGAAATGGGCAATCTCCACGCATTTCCTGCAGGAAAGTCTATATCCAAACTGCTAAAACTACTAGCTGTGCTGGCAGGCACAGGAGATGCCAGTATGGCATGGATGTTGAAATACCAACTCTTTTTGAGGTGGTTCCTGCATGTTGAGATGAGGCACTGTTTTGGTAACGTCTGCCTAATGCAATATATTAACTGTTGCTCAGTATAAAAGGAGCTTTAACTTCTACAAGTGGCAATTCAGGACACATAAGAGCTAAAACCACTTCAAAAGAAAAGGTCAGGGGGTCCAGAATTAAGACCCAGGCAATTCTTCCTGGAAGTGTCCAAAACATTGCACTTCTCTACCCAATAACTATCATACAAAAGAAATATAGATTAAGGTTTTGACAATGGTTTGGCCCAGAGTTCATCTACTAACTCTTAATACAACTTGCCTTAGCCACTGAACATCCTCAGTAGACAACTCAGGCAACCTACCCTTCATCAAAAATGAGAACTAAAATTAATCATAAAATCCTTACTTCATTTGTCAATACATTATATCAGATTCTTACAGATTTGTGCATATACACACCCATCTATGACCATACATTTCTTTTCAGCAGCTTTCTGTAAAATTTCTTAGGAAAGATGGACCAAGCACCCATGAGACAGAAGAAACCAGCGTACACCTTGGACAATAACAGCAATTTCAAATGGGTGGCACTGGCCTTTCATTTGGGGTCTCTGGAACAAGATGCAGTTTGACCTTCTACTGTAGGAAAGTCAACACAGTAGTCCTTCAAGGTTTCATATGTTTCAATTGGTGATAATTCATTTGTAGAACACAGAACAATATTAAGCTAATGCCAGCAACACTGGCATGGGAAGAAAACAGAAATTAGCATTCAGAAGCTAAACCAAGCAATGAACTTTCAAATGAAGCTGGGAAAAAAGAATTGCCACACTGCAGCTTGTGCCACCTTAACTATCATTAGGGTCTAAACCAGGTGGTTTTAATTTTGTACAAGCATCTATTCTAACTTGCAACAAGTCTAACAGAAATCCAAAAGTCTTCAGCCTCAAGAAGTCACTCCAGACTAATACCTGGGGCTATGCCTACATTATGTTCTCAGAAATAGACAGCATGGATCCTCCCAGTTCTGCCTTATCAGGTGGGCCACCCACTCACAGCTGGAATAAGTCAGACAGCAACTTCTGGAGCCAGTCTTGACTAACATGCTCCCCAGCAACTCTTACTCTGATGAGCACCTGTAACCTAAGAGCTGTGGAAAAAAAACCTTGTGTACACTGAGAATGGAGTGTGTTTTAGGAGTTCATGCCACTGATCAAAGCACTATGCTGTTCTTAGAAACAATGAAAAATTTAAGTAGTTGTATTTCATTATAACACAGTTAACTCTTGCAACAGAAGCACCTAGTTGGAATTGATAAGCAATAAATATATTTGTTGTTGAAAAAAAATGGTTATCTACATTCTCTGCAAAGGATTTCCATAGCAACTAATGTAAGGTGCACACATGCTTCATGTAAGTATGCAAGAGGCAAATATCAGGATTTGAAGAAGAGGTTTTTATTTCACAGCTGGGGAAATAAAAAAAGGTCACACACACTGAATGCCATTCCTTTTTTCCCCATTGTAGAAGGAAAGTAATATCTACAGGTTTATGAGTTTGTGGATAATATCCCGGTCCCAGTAAAGACTATGGTAGGAAGACTACTGCCAGGATTTTATCCACTCACGTATTTCAGGATTTCATTATTTACTGTTGCATGAACTTTCAAGTTCTAAACTTAACATACACACACTCCTCATCTCTAGAATACACAAGTGAAAACAGATAGGAAAACAGAGGAAAGTCAGAACATGGACAAAAGCAGTACAGTGTTAAATTCACTAAGTAGTGTCGTGGATTGTTAGCTTCTAAACATTTAGAGAATTTTGAGTTGTAATAGCAAAAGCTTTAGAACACACCTCTTGTGCTAGGACACTGAAATTATTGCTGTCATGCCAGCATACTCTTAAGGAGATACTGGTTTGAATACAAAGGCTTACTGCTCTTATCCTTCCAAGAGCCCATGATAGGGTGCAGCCTGTAACAAAAATCCAAGTGAGAAAAAGGAACCAACTGTACAAAAGGCAATACTGCAAAATCAGTCCCCTTTAGTGTAAATAGCTGTCTAAAATGCTGCTTAAGGATTACCTATTTCAGGCAATTCTGTCAGTCTGCAGTAAGAAAGGGGAGGGAGATTCCATAAATCTTGTGGCAAATGTGGACAATATTTGGACCAAAATAAGAGGCATCCTCATCACAGTGCTGCTTTTGAGATATATGACAGAGCACCACATTTGTATCTGCACTACACTCTCAATACAGAGTCCTTAATTTTTAAGACCTACCAAAAGGGAAAAAAAATCCCAAACCCAAAGAAAAAGTGGATCTAAACCCAAAGTGAAGTTCATCACGCAAGTCCATTAAATTACAGAAATGCATAATAAGCCAAGATAAAGTGCTACAAAAATGATTAGTAATTTTTAAAAAGTCCATAGCATTCTTCTTGCTTTACTTAGCACTGGTGACAATACGAGATAGTGCAATTGCACCGGCCGAACTACAATTCACAATGTCTTCATACTGTGGGGGTGGATCTAAATGTTGTTCAGTTTCGCTTCTTCTCATACCCATTTCACCAGTGGCTTCCTCATATGAAGGAGGAGGATCACAGTTTGAGAGCCTTGTGGATATTGAGTCTGACCGTCCATCCATATAGCTCAGATCTCCTGGAGAGAGCCCACTGACCTCATACATTTCCTCCTGTGGGGAATGAACAATGCTGAGAGGCGGCGGAAGAGGACCTCTGCCATCAGCCACAGCACGATCACCCATTGCTTCGTGGGCTCCCCTATGCATGTACACCGACTGTCTACGCATTTTCTTTTTAAACAGGCATCTCCATATGACAAAAATGACAATGAGGATAACGAAAAGGCCAATGATTAATGGAAATGCAAGGTAAAATGAATACCAGGTATGTCCTGTGTTACTTTCTCCCTGAAGTCCATTTTTGTAGTCTTTCCAGAACTCCTTCTAGAAGAGCAAGACAGGATAAGTCAGAAACTACAGGACAGTTAAAAAACAATCACTGTAATCAAGTTGTTTCAAATGAATGAGAAAACAAAAAAAGGCATTTAAAATACTGATGATTAAACTAAGAACTGGTATGGATAAGCATGCACAATAAACTTTCAAATTTTCTTCTGATGCGATTAGCGATGCAAAAGAATTTTGGGATTTTTTTAAACCAATTCCTCACTGCTTTTAAGATTCCTGTGCCTACACTTAGTATTTAAAACCACACAGCTCAGACAGGACTAGGATAACAACAACAACAATAATAATATCTAATCAGCATGCACATCTTCCATCTGGTGGATTAAAATTTTTCAGCATCGCAAAAGGTAAAAGTTAGGACTTTGTTCCTTTGTTTTAAATTGTTGTAATATACAATTTCACAGGGAAATACTCTTTCAGAATGATATACCATTTTGGCAAAGCACAACTATGTTATACTGTCATCTCATAATTCAGACTTCCCCCACCCTCTGGCTCATAAAGCAATTGTCAGCTTATTTTGAGTTGATTCAGATCCTCTACTTATAGATAAAAATAGCTCCAGTACTACGAGAATATTACACAGCTTATTATGTTCTGGAAATTCTGACAACACAGCTACAGATAGATGGAACAGACGTGATAAAAAGAAAATATGACCAAGTGAAAATAAAGATGAAGAACACCGGTACTTGACAGTACTTTTTGCTATATTAATATGCACAAGCAGGAACACAAAGACCACATTGCCATCCAATTTTCTCTGCAGTGAATGCTGTGAAAAAACAGTACAAAAAGCATACCATGCCTCAAAAAGTAGTAATCCTCACCTGTAATACAAGATCTCTCCTACTAAGCAGCACTTCCACTTTTATAGTCATGTATAAAAATAAAAAAATAAAAAAATAAATAAACACACCACCCCAGCCCTCAAATTCATGCCCAAAACTCTGAACTGTTCAGCTTTCTTTAAAAATTCAGAGGCCTGACTCATTCATACTCATGCCAGTGTCCATTTTAAGTGATAGCACACATAGTCACATGCAGGTATTTATAAAACAGTCACCAGGTAAAACTGATATTGTCAGTGCTCAGTTACCAGTAAACGATGCACTCAGGTTGCAGACTGACTGGCTTTGTGCACAGACAAATCAGATCCATTAAATTTCTTAGTTCATGACTGCTGCCACATGACTGGCATTAGATGGCAGCCTGAGTCCAGAAGCAGCATGGCCCCTCTAGTGTGGGGGCTATGCTTGACCTGTGCAAAGGACCAGGACCCCATGGGCAAAACATATGCTCATAATGCTTCATCAGAATTCACTAAGGTTAAGAGCAATGCCATGTGCATGGAACAACCTGGCTATCCTGTACGTTTTTAAAACAAATTCAGTTGCTCTTATACCAATAATCAGTGCAAGTTTAAATAAAAGGAATGAAAAAAAAAAAATCTTAATTCCTACAGCAATCCAGGATCAGGTATTTTTCCCATATTCCAAGGCTTGACATCACAAGCAGGTTGTCACAGTGCCCCTCTGATCCTCTGATGCAAACCCAAGTCCAAATAAGCTAAGTAGCACTGACTTCAAACAAAGTAAACAACTCTGTAAACCTTGATAAGCAATAAATAAAAATAAATCTCCATTAATATTTAGTTACACACTGCTCCACAGTGAGAACCAGATCAACTGTGCTCACTTCAGGAAAAACAAATTTGAGGAGGGGGCGAACTAACATTAAAAACTTGCATTAACTGCACAGCTGAGGACTTTTGAGATCTCCGCATGACAAAAGCCAACAAAAGACAACACCTCATGTTTCCCAACTGGATCACCAGACAGTTCAGATGTTACCTATTATCTCTTCATCTGGTTTGAATATGACTAACAAGATTCTTTAGCAGAATAAATAATGAATATACTGTCGACTAAAAAACCATAAAAGGATTTATTAGGATTATGAAATACTACTGTCTGTACTGGAACCAAGCTTTCCACTTCACTGTTCTGCTGCCTCAACAGCAGCAAAGCATAAAATGGTACAGCGTTTGGCTTTGAGACCAAAGTTGCAATGATTTACTGAAAGTCATCAAGTGTAGTGTGCAAGAACATATTATTTTAAAGACTGTGGAGAAAAAAGGTAGTTTTGATTAAAAAGAAGAAATCACACTTTACCACTAGCCATATATTTTGTGTTGCAGACTACAGAGGAAATAGACCTTTCCTGTCTCTGATGTAAGGGTAGTAAGTTGTGACTTATATTTTAGCATTGTTTCCATGTTACTTCTAGCTCAGCTCTAACTGCTGGAGGAAATGTCTCTGTACCTTCTTCAGAAAGCTGGAACAACAGCATCTCTCCTTGTCACTCTGCAACACAGCAAAGCAGCAGAAAAGCTGTCTTTCCAGAGTGGCAGACAATTAGTTCGGCAGAGGGTGCGTGTTTGTGAGGGATGCTCAAGTTGATGGTGTGACAAAACAGGTGCATAAAGAGCTTAAGATACAAGTTTAAACTGCTTTAAGGATGAAAATAGTTTAGCATCTGTTTTTATTTACAAGCAAGGCAAAGAAATTCCAACAGTTTAGACACATACGCCCCTGTCAAAAATTACAGTGCCTTAGATCTAAGGCTATCTTACAGAGACAAAGAAAGTTCTGCACACAGGTCAAAAGTACTAAGAAACAAGTACTTGTTCAGTCATTAGGAAAAAAAAAAAAATCTCTTTTTAAATATTCCCTTTTGGGAAAGTAAAAAACCAAACAAAAAAAAGCCCCAAAAAATCCCACCAACCAAAATCTCACTAGGTTTCTAGCTTGAATTTTTTGCAAGGCAGATCTTAGAGAAGCACTAATACTGTTAGTTCCAGAGTGATGGAATTGACAGGAACTTTAGGAAACTAAGACTTCCAGTTGGAGTTGCATAGCTGCCAAGCAGCTCCTCCTCTGCTCTGTCACCCCACAGCTACACCGCACGTTGAAGTGAAACCACAAGAAGAGGAAAAGCCACCTGGTCAAAGTCAGATCACAGCCCAACAAAACCACAGAGAACTTGGATGAATTTGCACAGTGTGAGCATTTGTACAAACTGCTATGAAAAATAACAAGAGGGGGGAAGTACTGACAACTTAGGAAATAGCTGTACAACTTGCATAGAAATATAGAGTAATTTAAAAGTTGTAGAACTCACAGCACAAACATCCTTTCCACAGTCGCTGGTCTCTTAACAACAGAAAGGACTACTACTACTTGACAAAATTATTACCTCTTGTTTTATGAAAGGAATACTCCAACAACCATTTACCCCTGAGTGCTGTACAGGTGGGAATATCTGGCATATATGCCTTAAAAGGCTGAAAAACTAAGTTAAACAGGACAGAATCGTATAACTACAATGAACTTATAAAACATCTAACATTTATTCCTGAGAACCACTTTTCTCAATGTTCCTTACTGCTTTGGCAAATTCAGTTTGAAACAATCAAAAGGAATTCTCAAGGGCATCCCACACAAAGACACTTGCAGCCAATTTGCCAGAATTTTGTTTCCCTTTTATTCCTAATACTTCTCAGAACAGAGCACCAGTCGACTGGCTCTGAATGATGATTCAAATAAAGTTAAGAGACTTGCACCCTGCTGAGAATTTCAGCTGAGGCCTTTACTACATTTGACAGCATCGCCAACCTCAAATGACTCTTGGTCAATTGTCTCATTTGTTTTAAAGGCAGACTAATAATAAGCTGGATAGGAGACTGCTTGGTATTCATTAGGCAGAAGATGTGAACAAGGCAATAATGGGAAGTAAGCATACCTGCTACACTGTTTTCTTCTGGTCTGCCCTCAATTCCAGGTAGCAGCAGAAGATTCACCTCTTCTTTTCTGGGTATTTTTCCAGCACCCATAACTACCACAGACTTATGTTAGCAGTCTTACTTGATCACAGATCTGGTGCTGACAAGTTTTGAATTGCTTGCTGAGCTTTTTAGTGGCTTGTTGAGCTAGAATAGAGCTATAACCTTGCAACTTTCTGTAATACTTAAAATTTGTAGGAAGTTTTAAACACAAATGAAGATCTGTGATTTCTAACTTTTCAGGCCTTCATGCAGTATAATTTAAAAAAAATTATTTAATGGAAATAAAACTAGTATCAGTGTTTCAATCATACCCAAGATACTTTGCACAGTAACCTTTGAATAAATCTTTGAGTCTCCCAGCAACCTCTGACAACTGACCAGTGATCACAAACAGTGCTGCCTGCAGGCTACAGGTACTACAAATAAACAGCTTTACTAGATCAGACCCAGGATTCACCTAACCTGTTACCTTCTCTCTAACAACAATCATTAGAGACTCCTGGAAGAAGAGTTCAAACAAAAGCAGACAGCAATACTCTCCCAGCTTCAAATATTTGTACTTGCAGAACTCCCATTAGCCCAAGCTGACCCTTCTTACTTAATGGCTCCAGATTGATTTATCTTCCATTCATTTATAGCATTGTTGTCTGAACCTATACAGGCTTTCAGAATCCGAGACATCCTGTGGCAAGGCAGTCCACAGCTCAATTATCTGTGGTGAGAAGAGACACTTTAATTTGCTTTGAACCTGCACCTTCCAGTTTTCTTTGAGGCTCTCTTAGCTCTCCTGTCAGAAGGATGGCAAGTGACTGACCTCAGTTCGATCTTCATGCTCATCACAGACATCTTCATATGCTCCCTCATTTAACTTTTTCAATATCTATTACTGTTACAGAAGTCTTTTCATATCTTTGATCAAATGTCAGACTTGTCCCTCTGCTCCTTCTTCAGCTACTAATTTGATTTTTAGGAGATAGGGAGGTCAGAGCTGTATTTAGCACATTCAAGATGCAGTTGTGCAATGACATAACTATATTCTCCAATTTCATCACTTTTCCTTTCTTCATATTCCTAGTACTCAAGCTTTTATTTTGTTTTGGTTTTGTTTGACTACTAAGCATTAAATACAAGTCTTTACAGATTCAAATTCAGATCTTGTCCCCAAGTTCAGAGCCATTCATATATACAATGAATGTTCCCTTTTCCCCTCACACTCAGTACATTTGTCAGCACTGATTTTCGTACTCTGTTTAATCCACAAAGCCCTGCAAATGCTTCCCTGTTGGCTCTAGTCTTACTAACATAATTGTATTGTCTTTATAAACCCTTTACCATTTTAAATAATAATTCTGAACCTATCAAAATCCCCAAGCCTACATAGTGTTAAAGGCATTCAATATTTCCATTAAAGATATGCATGTACACTTAATATACATCATGCTAACTTCCAAGAAAAACTCATGCAACAAAAATAACTTGAGGGAACTGCCTAGTATTATTTCAATATTACGCATCTGTATGTTGCACATTTCCACAGAAGACTGCAGAAAGGCCAAGAACCAAGTGGACAAGATAAAGAATACAAAGAGAGAGATGTCAAAAAACATTTACCATGAGCTAAACAAGCTGCAGACCCTATTTGAATTCCAGCCTACTTATACTAAGAAATCGCTGCATCTGTCACTCCTAACATACTGTACCATGATGCTAGTCTACTGCATCCATTTCCTTCCTCTGGGGCACAGAAGTTAAGTCTTACCTAAGTGACTGTAAGGATGGACACAGCTAGGCAACAATGGACTAGATAAAGCCTTGAGTAAATGAGGCTGGTCAGGCACAACTGCACATTAGCGGAGCCTGGTCCATTAGCAAGCTACCAACAACAGAATAAAGCAGCTAGGCAAAAAGGATACAGTAGTAGAAATGGATAAAAGTTCAAGACCTCATAGGAAGCCCTTTCTCCACTGTGACACAAAGGTTGTAGCAAGGATGGAAATGTAACTATTTCTATTTCACTATTTCCCAAATACCTCTGAAAGGGAAATGTTAACTACCAAAACACAAAATGTTCCTAAGTGGCAGGAAAGAAGCTGAAGTGAGAAGCAGTATGTTTGGGATATGCTTTCCTCCAGGGACTTGAACTTCTTGTGCTACTTCAGCAGAAGTGATACTGTGTTAGAATTTTACAAAAGTTGTGTCATTGTACACACTATTCTTAATTACATAAAGAGCTATCATTAGGAATGGCCACACCAAGCCAAGTTTGGGAGGTAAACCACATCTGTGTGCATGCACTTTAAAATTTCAGAAAGCAGCAGCTCTGAAGAGACACTGCAGGTCCTACTAAGTAATTTTAACAAATTAGAAAGTTCTCATTCCAGCCTTATCCATCTCCCCAGCTATGACCTCCAGGAAACAGATGCAAAGAACGCATTCAGTATGTCTTTACACATTGTTATTACCTGATCTACAGCCAGGTCACTAAAGAGTGGAATGCATCACCTGGAAGAAATCTGCAATGCTCCCTGTGCCACTTTGCCCATTAACCCACTGGCCTTGCAAGTATAATTTCCCTGTGCAAAAAAACACAAGGGATAAAAGCATTTGTTGAAGGTAATTGTTTGTTGTTCTGAGTCATATTTTCTAGCACCTGTTTTTCAGTTCACATTTACCGTCAAATTCAGCCTAATTTCATCCATGTCTGTCTCGAATAATAATAATAAAAAAAATTCTTGACTGTATCACATTAAATAGGTTAGATGCCACTGTCAAAATCCTGTGAGCTGTTTTTATATGTTGGAAAGTAATAAAAGATATGTTGGGTATGATGTGCAGCTATTGCCTGCAGAGCCATTAGCTCACAAGCTTCTATTAATTAGAGAAGCCATCAGGCTTACGCAACAATTTTGTGTGGGCAGTATCGGCTTCATTCCCATCAAGTCAATGCATCACTGCCCTTGCATAACATACATTATTGTTCTTTCCATATTTTAGATCACTGCTGTGTAACAATACCCTATGGGGGTTGGCAGATTTTAGTTTTAAAAAAGACCACTAGACTTGCCTTATTTTGGACTATCATAGCAGCCTTCCAGTATCTGAAGGGGGCCTATAGGGATGCTGGGGAGGGACTCTTCTTTAGGGACTGTAGTGAC
>JANRGW010020436.1:37176-68790 GCA_024733675.1 Psilopsiagon aymara
TAGTGGGAGGTGTCTGTGCCCATGGCAGGGGGGTTGGAACTAGATGATCTTAAGGTCCTTTCCAACCCTAACTATTCCATGATTCTACGATTAACAGTCTGTCCATTAAACCCTTTGGCCAGCTACACCAGCGCCTGGGATTTAAGGGGTATTTTAAACAGCCAGCTTTCTGAATTGCTCACTCATTCCACATGGACACAGTTAATAAACAAGTTATTCCACAAGGAGTGAGATAAATGAAGACTTATACCCTCTGCTACTATATATTCCCCATAACAGTCTCTATCCCATGATTTCATAGAATAGTTAGGGTTAAAAAGGACCTTAAGATCATCTAGTTCCAACCCCCCTGCCATGGGCACAGACACCTCCCACTAAACCATAATTCGGAACTCTTTGTCCAACCAGGCCTTGAAGACCACCAGGGATGGAGCATTCACAGCTTCCCTGGGCAAACCGCTCCAGTGCCTCACTACCCTTACAGTAAAGAACTTCTTTCTTATATCCAGTCTAAACTTCTCGTTTAAGTTTTAACCCGTTACCCCTTGCCCCTTTTCTTCCAAGACAAACAACTGCATTTACGATAACCAAGTCAAACTTAAGTGTGTGATAGTAGGATAACCAGTACATAGGCTATTTGGGTAAATAGTGCTGCCAAACAATGACAGATTTGCCTACCTCTTCTCAAGTGGGGGTATTAATTCATGTTCCTTTTCTTTCCAGCTGTCTATTTTCACAACACTTATGAGCATAATTATCTTTGAAAATTCTAACCCCTTCAAATTCAGTTTGAAACAGAGGATTCAAAACTTACTGTTGTGCAGACTATCCATTTCCACCATATATCTTATTTGCTTAAAGAAACAGGCCAAAACCAAATCTAATGTTGGAAAACACACAAGCCTTCAGCACACCAAAAAATTTAGTGTCAATACAGCTCATCCATCTTTACATACACACCAAAACTTACCGTTTTTTCCTCATTTTCAAATGCTTCTCTTGCTTCTTCATAGCTACAGATTTCTTCTCTGCATTCATGTTCTATGTCACCTTGCTTTAATTCTTCCAGGAATGTGTTGGCTCTCGGGTATCTTTTTAACACAGAATTGGCTTTGTCCTCTGTTAAGAACACTAAATAACAGGAAAGACAATAAAGGTCACTTCTGAAATAGACATCCAAAACCTCATGCTAGAACAGCTGAAAGAAAATGTGCTTCTGAGAATCAAAAGAGCTTTTTCAAAGTCTTACCCTTTACTTAATATGATAAAAGGCCTTTCCTTAGTTTTGTTCACTATTGTAAGTAGTTGGGGTAGTTATTGTCACATGCATCAAATGTGATGGACCTCAGCTCAGCATCACAGTCACATCTGCTTAAACAAGACTGAAGACGGTGCCTAGGAGGAGTGCTCAGAAGAGACAGGCACATGCTCAGCTCAAGCAACTTCTTAAAATAAGATGACACAGAACAAACAAATACTGCTTGTGAACATCCAAAAAAATACTTTCAACTCCCTGAAGGCATCACAACCAGAATGTTCTGAAGTTTTTGATGTAAATATTTATGAATATTACCAGGTCACATGCACTAGAACAGCTGCATTTATCAAAGCTTAAGTCTGTAAGTTTTCTTAAGCAACTCTGAAGCAGACTTGCTTCCTTCTCTCCAGAAATCTTAACCATGAAATAGTGACCCTTCTGGAGGTGTGGGGGAAGTAGCCTCCTGTTTTCTTGAATCATACATAAAACCTCACCCTATTCAATGAACTAAATAAAACAACCTCAAAAGGCAACAACAAATGTTCTGACACAGTATTCCTTATTTGCTTTTCTTAGATTTTTGTTCAAGAAAAGAGCTGAAAGCTCTTCTGATGCTTCAGCTTTTCCTCAAACTCCCTGACCCAATGATTTTTACAGTAATACACAGCAACTGGCACACTCCAAAATCCATCAGACTGAATTACCCAGGAGGTACATCTGCAGTGAACAATGCAGAAATTCTCCATGTATTTCAGCTCAGAAAGCAAGAACATCACGTCAGTGCAACACTGTCCTTGTGCTCTCACTGCCAGCAAGAGGGGCTAATTATTCAAATACACTGCCATGCTGATACACTCATACCACTTTCCCTACTTGTGCAATCATTTCTGCATTGGTTCATTTACAGCTAGTCCAAGACACCTGATATACTAGGAAGATAAACTCACTATCTGCTAAAGACACCAACTGACTGGTTTAAAAAATGATTTATCTATAATATTATACAAATCAGCTGTGTTTCCCTGCAAATCTGATTTTGATTTTCAAAAACGGATGGCAGCAAGTCTACAAAGATGACTACTATGCTTTTGCTTCAGATTGATGTTTTGTCCTTTTTCAGCAATGAGGCTACTACCACAATTAGGGTGATCTACTGTAATTTTGTTTAGTCTCTGTGTTATACTTTGTTATAAATTGTTAGACAGCCATTTTCCTTTTGCAAAGGATTAAATGAAGACTTGAAGATTAAACTCCAAAACACCCGGTCACTCCCATACTTTCAGATGAACACATGTGGTACACAAATGCACCACACAATTACACTATTCATGATGCTGCCAGAGGTTCAGGGCACAGAACTCCACAACTGCACCCATTACAATTTTGGTTTTCTACAGCTCCACAGGCGAGCACACGAGCATCTGCTACTATGTAAGTTCGCTAACTGAACGTACAAATTAGTATACAAGGATCTCTTCAAAAGGGCAAGGAATAAAGGATGGCTTCTTTACATTTCCCACACCACTCCTCTGACTTTTCTCTAGGCCTAAAGACCTTGGTTTCTTTCAACATGTCTCCGTGATCACCAAAACATGATGAGCTGAAGGATATGTCTGCATCAGGAAGCCAGCATGCAGTCATACAGGCGGATAGACTGCCAGTCCTCTTTACTTCTCAACAACTCCTCCTCTGGGCATTCTTGAAGTGGAACAAGGTACAGCCCAGACTCTCTTAAGAGTGCCCATATGTAGAATCAGTGAGGAGTAGGTAATACACTATAAATCAAGTTTCCCTTCCTTCAGCAGGTAAAACCTAGGGAATTTCATTACACAACTGGAATCTGTTCCTGAAAATAGCAACGAGAGAAACTGTTAGAGTTTTGTACTGAATGCAGAGGGAAAAGAAAAATGAAAATGCAGGAAGCTGAAAATACCTCAATTCAAAGCCTCCGTCTCTCAGAAACAATATACAAATCCATGTTCCTGCAAGCAATTCCCAATTTACTAAAGCAGGAAACTGAAAACAAAGGTTTAGAAGCTGGCAGGTTACAAAATATTGCATTTGATACACTCATTGGAATGAGTTTCTAGGAAATAGTTTGGTTTTCCCAAAAGAGCTAGGCATACATTTCTACTTCAAAATGCATTGACAAAGAACAGCAAAACATTAAAGTAATTCAGTATTCAAGAATGACCAATATATGACTATATAAAAAAAAACAAACTTTTTTTTTTAGCGATTCATATTCAGAAAGTCTCTTTTCTCACAATATAGTGGAGCAAATGCATACATCACAGAGACAAAAAAGCCCATTGAGGAAAATAAAGCACACAGTGATTAATTCTAAATGTGTCTGATAAATAATAACCCATGATTAGTACAGACAAGGAACGCCTTTTGACCCTGCAAAGCTGGAAAAAGTAAATACATTAATTAGTCTGGGTTTATTTGACATTTTTAAAGCTATCCACGCTCCTATTGACATTGAATCCAATCAAGAAGTCAATACAAAAGCAGCAAGAAAACAAAAACGTACACTGATCAAAGCAATCTTGATAGAGATACTGACTGAAATATAGTCATTTAATGAGAATCAGTCATTGCCTGAAGAACCCCATAAAATGAGATAATGGAACCATATTACTTAGTATTCCAGTACCATCATGTAGACATTCAGTTATAGTTGCACAGGAGCTACTAAAAAAACCTGCTTTGAGCTGGATGTGCACCTAGGCAAGCTACAGTGTAGTTGAATTTACTATAGCTGTTACTATGGAGCTAAAGATAATCAGGGAAGAATTGCATGTGACAAGAATAAAATTATGAAGCAAGATAAAACTTCTTTCTTACTCTGTTAAGGAGACTAACTAGCAAATAAAGGGAAAATCAAAAAGGACTAAAGGGACAAAAATCAAAATTATTATTTTGGCATTATGTAAGATGGGCACAGAAATAATCTAGCCTTCCTCAACTTTTGTAGAATACACGTAAAGTTATACAGCTACCAAATTAAATGCATTTGAATACATATTTATTTCTTCAGACACGATAGTGCTCAGTGTGCTACTGTAACACTTTGCCTTTAGCAAGTTTTTATGCATCAGACAGCTACAAAGAAAATCATTCCAAAGTCTTAGTTTCACTTACTACTACTGAAGAGAGTAATACAGGCAGATCAATCTATTATGCATTCCCCAGAAAACCTGTGTGCTTATCATAAGAGCAAATAGGTACTCTAGCAAGGCGAAATTCAGTCAAGTCAGGATCAGAAAGAGACAGGTAAGGAAATGAGAGGATAAATATGTCTCAGCCTACCAGCTGAAGCTGTCACAGGCAAAGAAAATAGGCTTCAGGTCTTTAGCGACAGAAGGAACAGAGAGCAGCAGCAAGGAAAAAGTATTCTGAGGCACAGAAGTGTTGCTGTCCACTGTTGCAGTTGTCCACTGCATTCTGGACACCAAAACCAGCTCTACTGAGACTACTGAGTCTTCCTTTTTCTGACTTCTTACCAACACCTAAGCAGATTAAAACCACCACTAAATACTAGAAATAAACATTTAATTTTAAATCTGAAGGTCCAGCTACTGACAGTTCTGAAACTTTCTGTAGGTAATCTTAAAAAAAATTATTTGGTTTGCACAGAGCAGAAGGGAGAAAGATTATTTGAGCATTTACTTATAAAGCTTAAAAAGTAACTTCTGCTCTGAGAATGCTGAGTTACTGGGACAAGCTTAGAAACAGTTAAAAGTAAAGTACTCCAGGCTGGAAATTTATCTCTGTGGTCTTCATTCTGCAGCCAGCTTTCAAAAGTCCACAAATGAGTATGTGATGATTATTATGGTCTGCATATAGTATCTCTTTTAGAACAGCAGTACGACTCCAGTTCAGTTTAGTGCGGGAAAAGATCCACATCCTACGGAACACCAGATCTGGTTCAGTAGCAGGGGACATTTTTTGTGCAAACTGACTGTGATTTTTAGCAGAGGATAGTTTTGGGGTGTGTTAATGCCCACTTCACAGGAAATAATAAAGAATGCACACTCATCACTAAGTTAATAAACTTACCACTATCCATGATGACTACTGTCAAGGCAAGGAACTTGCAAATATCAAGTCTGTAACAAAAAAGGAAATATCCTGTTTAGTTTGTGAATTCTGATGAACTTGCAAAAGTTTCTCTTGATTTCCACATGTTGCTACAAATGTATCTGTGTGGGAAACCCCATGATCAAGATTAACCCTTTTTTTGAACTGTACCAATACTTCATGTAGTATTTCAGTAGTAATTACATAATTTCAGTAGTAGTATAGGAATACTGTCCAAAAAAAGGTAACTGTTGTGAAATGGTGAATGTTTTAACCTTTTCCAAAGCTTTCCATATTTAGAATATGCAAAAACACTGATATGAAACAGAAGGCGTATATCATTCCAAGCAAATCTGCAACCACTGTTTTCCCTAACCAAACTTGCAAGGTATTACATTCTCCGCTGTAATCACTTAACCTGTATCCATGACTTAAATCCACTCTGCAGAGATCACCAAGTCAAATCAGTATCTTTAGTCTATGGATCACATTTTTTAAAACCAGGAGGAACACATGCAAATTCATTCACAGTCTGCTACTAATTAAAACAGGATTCCTGCATAAAGTTCAATGACAGAACAAGATCTGTGATTTGGCAAAGGAACTAGAAATACATGAGAGGATCCCAACCTATCCTACAAGAACCTACATGTACTTCATACCACTCTTGGAAAGAGTCCTGACAAAAGATGCTCTCAGTCAGGAGAGTGCTAAAACTCATTGCACCACCAGGCAAAACACTATCAAGAACTACATCTGAAGGCAGAAAGAGTAGTTTGAGGGACTGTTTTCAGTTTCTTGGACTCATTTTTCTTAGCAGACTTCTCTATGCAAAGACAAAATCACGTTTGCTTCTTGAACAAAGCCAAAATGAAGCGTCATTTTCTGGGTAGTCACATTGTTACAACCCAAATACCTATGCTGAAGAAATTGCCAAGCTCTTACTAAGAAGTAGGTCAAAAAGTTTGGCTACTGCTGTAACTATTCTCTTCATCTGCTACATTATTGAATTTCTTTCACCATTTATTACCTGCCAGTTTCAGGTGGCTCCTTTCGCGATAGCAGCTCAAGATTCCCAGTAGTAGAAATGCAAGATCCACGAGTGCTCCCTTGCTCTGGTGGAGTAGCAGTACAACAGTGCATGAAATGTACCTCACCAAGCTTACCTTCTCTAATGGTGACTCTTCTCTGCATTAAATTTAGAATTAAAAAAAAACAGGTAGTTTTTAATATTTCACCCTTTAACAAGTAAGGTGTGTGGATTCCAACAACATTTGGGAAAAAAAACCCAACAAAAAACACAATGAAAAAACCCAAAAGCAAAACATGCATCCACATCCATGCTCACAGAGTCACAACCAGACGGCTCCGGTGCTGTGATGGAAATGAGAGGACTAATGGGCCTCTTCCCTGCTATTGGATGTTGTCCACCAGGAGCAGAATGTGGCACTGCCAAGGCATGCAGTGCTGCCTTGGCACCTGACACTGGGTACTTGGGACACCATGACCTTTGTATGCGTCAGTATTATAATGTTCATTCCCAGATGTGGAAAATGTGTGGAGAAGAAAGAACTTTTCTCACTTTTTCTCAGTGGAAATGGAGGCAAGTATATTATGAACTGCAGACAAAAGCAAAGATTTGCTGAATTGGCAGAAAAACACATATTAAATTTCTTTCCCCATTCTTCCACTACAAAAGGAATCAGTGTGCCCTTCTCTAGGAAATATCAAATACAGCTTTCTAGCAGGTGTGGTGCAGAAACTTCCCTTCAACAATCTGCAGTTTCAAATTTGTAAATCTTACAGCAATTATAAGTATTTAGATCTACCTGGAACTAATTTTGTCCACTTTACTACAGATGTGGGTCTTTTTTTGCTCCCCTGCCTTCCCTCTCCATATCTCCTCAAGCTTCTTCATTTCCAAGCTCCCACAAAACATAGCTAACTTCTTGCAATGACAATATAACCTAAGGGGAAGAGGATGATTAGAGGACACAGAGAACGGTTGCCCTGCCACTACATAGACATTACACTCACAGAACAGACTCTCCCACTGCAGAGGAACCATTTGGGTGTTTGCCCTCAACTGCCCCTTCACATAAGGGAAAAAGCTGAATTATTTTTCAGTCCTGTACTCTCTGACAGTCTTGGTTCAAACTGACTAAATACCTCAAAGGTTGTGTGGAAGAAGGGATCAAGCAAACAAGTACATAACAAAGCTGACAAGGGCTGGCAAGAACATCTTGACTTGCTACTGACTCATTTATTTCTCTACCCAACTCTATTTAGTTTCTGCTTTTAAGTCTTCATGAACCTTACTGAAGGTCAGGATGTCCCTATGGTGTCAAAAGCAATGTTTTTCATATATACATGCAAACGCAAGAACGTAAAATCCTCTACAGAGAGTATCTTACTAGTAACACCAGTATTACTGTATCAGGAAGCCCTCTTCCAACTATCTTCTATACATTACCCCCCCCCACTCTTCAAGAGGTTATACATCACCTTAGATTTGCCTGTGGAAAAAGGGACAACATGGTGTGCAGCATGGATAGCTCTATAGCTAATTGTCAAATTGTGAGTTCAATAAGCTGACATACCCGAACAACAAGTGACCTTTTCTGTCTGCCTATGTGGCTGCCAGCATAATGGTAAGAAACAAAACAAAACTAAAACAATCAACCTTCCACTTCTAGTAGAAAGTATAATGACCTACTGGAAATTCAGTGAGTTCTAAAGCACATGAGACAGCAAAGGAGACATACTAACAAAGCCCTTGCTATTTACAAGCAGTTATGCTCAGCACCAAAGGGCTAGAGTCTTACTAAGGAAGAACGCTATGCATGAAATTTTAAAGAATACTGAAGTAACAAACTGAGCTTTACACTTCTTTCTTCAACTAACCTATCATTTTTTTTAATCCTGAAAGTTCCCAAATCTTGTATACACTATGCATAAGCACAGAGCATAGAATATTTTTATGCACCTCTTCAAAGCTGGCAATCATCCTCTAGTAGGGCAATGCATTCCTTAAATTGGGAAGCCAATTAATTTCAGCACTGAAACTTGTTGGCTCATGACAGTATTTCTGCAAGATTTTGTTGCATTTGTCAAGATAACCATACTCAGCTGGCAGGTATACTTCTGGGAACACTCTGACCACAAGTTTAACGGAAACTTGTCTGCAGCATGTACTGTTAAAGGACAGAAGATCTGGTGGAGGGCACACAAGTCCAAAATGCCTTCGCTATTCTCACTCACTGACTTGTCATATGCTCTAGGGAGGCAGAATATAAAGAACAATTCAAGCCCTTAAGGGAAGAGATTACAAAGAGAAGAGAAAATAAGAGTAACAAAAAGCAGCAATGGCATTTTCACATGCTTAAGTTTCTCACAAGATGTGTTAACAGTGATTAAAAGTACTGCCAAGCCATCATGCTCCTCTAAAATGGGGAAGGAATATACATTACCCAGGTAGGGAAGAGAGAAGCGACTTTTTTCATTCTATAGTACAACTCTATCAAGGAATACAGCCATTAGTATTAGTTTTGTAAACTGTACAATTAATGAGGCCACTGGGATGCAATTACAACCAGATGCTACATAGAGCTATACAACTTTTTAAAGTCATAAATATTTTGGTTCTTTTACAGCTTTTCGTGAAAGCAGGTACATTCAAGGGACACTGACTTGAACATAAGTAGCTGTTCAGTCTAAAAATAAGCACACCTATTCTAATCCATATCCCAAAACCAGGTGCAATGTAACAGTTGAAACACTCCAGTGGGAGGTTTGTTTAGAAGAAAAATGACAACATTAAATAATTACACAGGAAAACAGATGACAGTTGCCTTTATTCAAAATACGTTATGTGCCTACCTAAAAATCCCAGTCCCACCATATGCGTCTTTTACATCCTTGGAAAAAATGCTGCAGAAGACTACAATTATTTCTTATTATGACACATTTCAAATAACTTTTTCCCCAGTAAAAGAACACCAAAGAACTTCAATACATTCAAATGCTGGAGAAATATATTGGTTTTTCTTTGAATAGGAAGTCCATAGATAAGGATATGGGAGAAGCCTGCATTTATTAAGTTTGGTCTGCTTGCAACAGCAAAGTTTTCCAGAGAATTTGGGTGGGAATAAAGAAGGATGGAGCATTTTTGAAGCTACTTAATCAGACAGGGATAGAAGAGATTTCTCCCACTGAGACTTACTCGAGCACAAGGATAAGAGTGAATGAGAGAACTGAAAAAAACTCTGCCTTATAGATACTACCCAATCACAGCATTATAAAATATTATCACTAATTTTGATTACACATGGACTCAAAACCACAAACCAGATTGCTAAGAGAAACCTGTACTCAGTGGACTGCCATTACGCCTTAAACCCAATAAAATGTATCATTACTACTCATAGAACAAGCATGCCAAGTACAACTCTCCAACACTGCTCTGTTAGCACAGAGAAGGTGGCTCATCCTGACAGCAGCTGGACAGGACTTCAGCTGGCTAAGACTGAAGCCTAAGCTTCTGCTTCATTACCCCTTCTTTCAAAGTAACTGTGACATATGCTGAAAAGGTCCCGTGTTTCGTGCCAAAAAGGACTATCACAATTTAATTCCATCTGGCAACTAAGCCCCACAACAGGCACTCACTCACTTCACATTGGGATGAGGAGGGAGGAAGACCGAAAGTGAAAAAACTTGTGGCTTGAGATAAAGTTTAACAGGTTGTCATGGTTTAAGCCCAGCTAGTATCTCAGTACCACATAGCCACTTGCTCACTCCCCCCCCTTACTCCCCCCCCCCTCACTCCCAGAGGGAGGGGAATGAGAATCAAAAGAATGTAACTCCCATGAATTGAGATAAGAACAGTCCAGTAACTAAGGTATAACACAAACCACTGCTGCTACCACCAGTAACAATAATGGTAAGGGAAATAACAAGGGAAGAGAATACAACCATTCACCACCCGCCAACTGATGCCCAGCCTGACCCCTTAGCAGTGATCTAATCCTTCCAGGTAACTGCCCCCAGTTTATATAGTGGGTATGACGTGCTGTGGTACGGAATACCTCTTTGGTCAGTTTGGGTCAGGTGTCCTGTCTCTGCTTCCTCCTGGCTTACCAGGAGCCTGGCAGAGCACGAGACTCGGAAAGTCCTTGGTCAGAGTAAACAGAGCAGCAACTGAAAACATCGGTGTTATCAGCACTGTTCCCACACTGAAAGTCAAAAACACAGCACTGCACCAGCTACTGAGAAGGCGAAAAAATGACTGCTACTGCTGAACCCAGGATACAGGTAAAGAAAAAGCCCCACATGCAAGCAAAGCAAAACAAGGAATTCATTCACTGCCTTTCACCAGCAGAGAGGTGTTCAGCTATCTCCAGAAAAGCAGGGCTCCATCATACATAATGATCACTTGGGAAGACAAATGCCATCACTTCAAATGTCCTCCCCTTCCTTCTTCTTCCCCTAGTTTATAAGCTGAGCATCACCCCATATGGTATGGGATACACTTTGAGTCAGTTGGGGACAGCTGCCTCAGCTGTGATCCCTCGCAAGTTCACATGCATCCCAGTTTTCTCATTGGTGGGGTCGTGTGAGGAGCAGAAAAAGCCTTGGCTCTGTGTAAGCACTGGCCTGCAATAATGAAAGCATCCCTGTGTTATACACTCTGTTTCCATCATAAATCCCAAAGTGCAGTCCCATACCAGCTACTATGAAGAAAAACTCCTCATAGCCCAAACCAGCACATTTATTTAGGAGTTTTTTGTTGTTTTAAAGCTGTGGCAATATTCTGGCTGGTTATTCTCTGGTTACTTCCAGCCTCCTCTGGCTCAAAGGGGCAGCTGCTATAAGATGTCGCTTCCTTCTCCTCCCCTTCAAAACCAGACAAGGTCAATCTTCTGACAACACACACTTGGCCAGCAAGACATATGGGAGAAGTAACAACACTCTCCCCTAAGGAGACTTTCATTGGCAGGTTTCATTGTTTTAGAGTACATGGGAACCACCCGGGGCAGTTCTTGGGAGGCATAACTGAACACTTATGTAACTGCATCTGTACTGAAACCAGAATTGCACAAATTCTCAAGAGACTGTGCCTGTCTGAGCTGCCTACATAGTGGCATTTCAGACATCTCAGTTTTCCATAAGCTACAGTAGAAGGACATTGCTGCTTTATGTTAGACAATCCCACTGTGCTTTGGGAATTAAAATTTGGAGTATTTATCTTGATAATCCATTTAAGTGCTGATACAGTGATAACCAAATTCATTTTTCAAGTGTGAGTGGTGAACAATTAAACAAGGCTTTCACAGAAGGACATGTTTTTATACTGATTTTGGTTGGACACAAAACTAATGAATCTGTGTTACTTTCTGTTCTCTCCACCCCCATCTCAACAGCTTTTAACTAAGTCTGACATGGAGATTTCTTCTTCTGTGCTACTGTAAGTTTTCCACCAAGATCAATGACCCAGAAGAACAGAGAAAAGGCATTAATGTTCTCACTGAAGTAAAGACGGGGTTTACCAATTGTGGCAGTATCTCAGGAAGCACAATACCTTTGGCGGTTGTAAATCATTACCCATTTTCACCATCAGAAAGCAGGCAGTCAGAAAGCATATACCCTGCTCAGGACCAGACACAGCCTCTACAGACTGTTGCAAACTGGCAAGTCAAATAACATTGAAGAGATGAGAACAGGGAAAGAGCTCAGCCAGCACAAAAGAGGGGTCAGAATATGGTGGTGATCTGCATTAGCAACTGTTTCA
Organism: Psilopsiagon aymara; assembly: GCA_024733675.1. Lineage (NCBI taxonomy): Eukaryota > Metazoa > Chordata > Aves > Psittaciformes > Psittacidae > Psilopsiagon > Psilopsiagon aymara. Next base: position 49,308 of record JANRGW010020436.1, read on the forward strand.
CAAGAATAACCATGTTAAAGAATATAGGAGAACTCATACTGATGAAGTAGGAAAGGGCAAAAGGCAACAGAGACAGAAAAACAGATTAATTATAGCTCTGGTATTCACAGACTTAATTACTGCTTAAGTGTCAGCTTCCAAATCCAACTCAAGTTGTCAACCACTTTGATATTATCTATTCTAACTTAGGCTTCAATAGCTGGACTCTTTTATCTGAAGCATGTACAGTAGTCATGAATAACAGCCTTTAAGTGCATTATGTTTATTCATGACTAAACTCACATCGGCCAGGAATGCAGAGCAATAGCAGGGAATCTTTAGAACAAAACACTTGCTGCCAAGGACCCAACTGACAGAATACATACATTGAGAATTTTACTTTGGGGTAGAGCTCCAACTTGATTCCATGAGCTGAACACCGCGTGGCACTGGGACTGCAAAAGTGATGCTCTTGGAGCTTATCTTCTGGTTTAAAGTAATTAAGTCTGTGTCTTTGAAATGCCTCTGCAATACAAACCAAAGCATGGAAAGTGGTGACAACTAGGAGTTTTGCCTCCAAAGCATACTCCTAATCTAAACCAAAATGCTACTGCAGATACACCAAATACATCCTGTGTGACTACACTCAAAGTAGTAAGAAGGTGTGAGGAAGGAAGCTCCACATAAATGATTCCTCAGCAAAGAATTACAGGTTGTTATGTGGGGACAGTGAATGTCTGGCAAAACTTTCTGCAGAGCCACAGAATTATTTTGACAAACAAGCTGACAAAAATACAGGTAACATGAGGCTCTCCCTCAAGCAAAAAAAAAAAAAAAAAAACAAAGCAAAAAAAACCCAAGCAAAAAAAACCAAAAAAAACCCCCCAAAATCAAAGAAAACCCCCAGTAACAAAACAACCTCACCATAGTGAAAGAGATTTCTGAAGCAGTCTATGTGCTTGTCTCTTGCTGTCAAATGTTGTGTTCTTGCTATGGAAATGAATTACTGCTGATAGGCAGGATACCATAGGGTCTAATCTGAGAGCTAAAAAACTGAAATACCAGAGTGTCTGCTTGGAAAACAAACAAACAAACAAACAAAAAAAAACCCACAACAACTAAACCCAAAAAAACCCACACCATCATATTCACAAAAAAAACATTTATAGCTAATCTGGGAACTAGGAGAAAACATAGCAACCCCTCAGCTTCCCCAAAAACTCCACAAACAAAAAAAGCACACTCTCCCCACACTCACCCAAGGACTGGAAACTTGCAATTACAGACTACAATATTAACATTCAGTTTATGATCACTATTGTCAATATTGGCAATAACTTCCTCCCCATATTACCAGCATGTAAACTCACAAAGTCAATACAAAAGAAGCCAGGGAAATTATGTTATGATCCTTCTACCTCACATTTACAGGTGTCTGAAGTTTTAAATAATGTATTGATAAATTCCCATGTTACACTAATGAAGTGACAGCTGCTTATTCAACAGCTATCATGATGTTTCGGGTTTTTGTGTGGTTGGTCTTTTTTGCTTGTTTCAGGGTTCTGTTTGTTTACAGTAAGATAAAGCGATCAGTGGGCCTGCTAGATCTTTTCAAGGAAAAAAACACACAAACTGTATCAGAACTTCTGCAGTTTTCTTTATAGCATGTTTTCACTCACAGCCTCCTTAAATTAGAAAACTGGAATGTGCACCTTTATTTTCCTCTCCTATTTTGTCCCATTTTCATACAAATAAAGTCTGTACGTGTTTTGCAAATTACAGACAACTTTCACTTCTCAGTTCAAAACATCTCCCTACGCTTTACAGACAATAAACTGAGAAGCTTGAACTGAAAACAGAAGCTCTGAACTTCAGCTGAAAACTGGATTGTATAAGGATTAAAAACTACATGCTACTATTAAAAAAAAAAAAAAAAAACAAAAAACCCAACACCCCCCCCCAAAAAAATCCCAACAAAACAAACTCGCAACCGTCTATGTTTAAATAATCACTATATAACAAATCACTCTCTTCAAAGAAGGCAGACATTCAGCTCAGCTATATACTCTTGCCCAGAGAAGATAAACCCCTACAGCTAACCATTATTTCTGACAACATGAGGGACAAGAGGGACACTGACCTAGGCTGAAAGATGTAAATAAATCAAAGCACCTGAATTTTCACATGGTGCCTAAGTTACAGAACTTGCTGCTGTAAAATGCTGTTCAGAACAAAAGTACACACAGGTTTAAATAACAGAAATAAAATCAATAAATTAAGGAGAAATTTGCTAATGACTATAACACAATTCCTCCGGTGTACCCTCTATCCCATGAAGTTTCCAATCTAATAGTAACCAGGACTTCACCAGGGAAGGTTATTCTGTCCATGCTCTGCATTGAGACTCTTCCCATAGCATCTCCAGCCAGCTGTGGGCACAACACACAATGCCAAGCTGACTTTTTTTGGCTGATTTGGTATTGCAGTTCTTACTTACACTTATGTTCTCACTTACAATTTCCAGTATGCTAAAATGGCTGTTTACCTTCCAACAATCTCCACGTTATTAATGTCGAATTTAGCATTTTCTACAGTTTGTAGCCACACAATTTCCCAAACATTTCAACCACTTGCTAAAGTTCAGGAACCAGCTTACCTTCACATTTTAGTATTACACACTATTCCAAAGAAAATATGCATTAAATACACAAAAGACCTTGCATATACCTTTTATTTATAACTACCTAACTATGAAAGAAGGGAAGCAATCCAGTGCCCAGTATGGAACAAGTAAGAGGAACTGGATAAAGTGATTTAAAACTGTACTAGAACCAGTTATGAAGTGTATTTCGGAGTAAATACAAGCATATAATAGAAATCAAATTGATAGATGGCAACCGGTCTTTTAATATATCCTACTCATGATCTACAACCTTCCTTTTTCATTTGGCTCTAGGTCTCCCATCTGTCCCCACATCAACACATGAAAATATTCAGAACACAGATTATAACAGTGCTGTTTGCCTTTTAAAGCATTATGGGTCAAGTAAGGGATTAAAAAATCAACAGATCACTGCCTTCAGGTTATACTTCTTCAGGCATGAGAGTAAGGGCCAAGCAACAGTACCTGGGCCCAGTCCATTTGCAAGAATATAATTTCAATGCAGTTTCTACAATCTAAAAATGTTACAAAATCAGGGGTAATTACTTAGCATTTTTCCTATTTTGAAATTGTTATAGATACTTTCTTTCCCCATGCATCTTAAAAAGCAAAACTATGACCCAAATGTCACAAGTAATACCTTCATGGATTTTCCAGTACCACAAACTGGCTGTACAAAATTCAGCCTCCAACTCTATCAGTCTGGATCTGATATTCAAGTGTCCTTTTTCCACAAGAAAAAAGGGACGCGACAATTCTATACATTTGAGAAAGATTGTGCTCAAGTCATGGGAGTTTTTCTTGAATTTTTTAAAAACAGTTTTGTTCTAAACTACCAGTATTTTTTCAAACAGCTATTAAAAACAACCCCAGAAAGATTCCAGACATTTGTAGCCAAAAGAAACCTGGATAATTTCACACTGTCATCTTCATTTTGCATGCAGTAATTGTATTTTTTAATTACATTAACCTACTTCTTAAAGTTTATTTTGCCTTTCTGTGATGAGGCAAAGGTGAGGCAAATACTTTGCTCTGTAGAGAAATGGCATTTAGCATTTGCTTGGTAGGCCAATGTCTCACACCTCATTTAATTTAGAAAAATTAGCCAGAATATAAAATGCAATTTCTTTGTGAAGTGCTAAACTAATCTAGAGGAATGTGCAAACAAAGCCTTCTCTTCCAAATATTTATGCACCATCAGCATGTTTCAATACAAGTTTCCACCTCATCTGTCTTCCCCTGAAGCAAGGCACGCATGATGACAGCATTTCAGAGTATGCTTTAATGGGATTTTCCAGTCATCCAAAAAAATCAAATTGCACTGAAGTGACAGAAGAGTCATAGTTACATATTTCATCTTATTGAATTCTATGGTAACTAGGGAAAGACAATGAGGCACAACTCCTCTACATATTTTTTACTAAGTTTTCTGTCATACTGGAAAATCACATAAAGAGCATGCACAGAAAGGCACAGATCACCAGAATCTACAGAACAGCTGCAGTAAACCAGAAGAATTTTTAAAATACTACTATTTCCCTCTCTCACAACGCCCATGACCATTTTCCTCACACCAGCTTTACCTGAATTTCCAAATACGTTAAAATATACAAATGACTATGGTTTTTCCTGCATTACACTTACTCTTGTTATTAAGTAGGATATGATCAAACGTACACACAAAAGTACTTCAGCTGATTTACATCTTTGAAGTATAATGAAAAACAACGTTTTGGCTTCAACCTTGAAGAGTCAAGGAATCTGTCCTCCCTTCCTAATACTGCTACCCAGTGCTGTACTGGGGATCTGAGGCTCCAGTGAGGGCAGACATGCTACATACCAGCAGGTGCATCTACACTTTTTGTATTTATGATGTAGGTAACTTCAACCACAAAAAAAAATCACAGAACCATAGAGCAGCCCAGGTTGGAAGGAACCTTGACAAATTTTCTCATTCAGTCTTTCCTGAGAAAGGAACCCCAGGTGAGGTTACCTAACACCCTGTCCATCTTGAAAGTGATGGGGACTTTACCATGTCCCTGGGGAGGCTGTTCCAGTGAATGCTTGTTCTCACTGAAAAAAATTCCTTTCTTATACCAAGATGAAAGCTTTGATCAAACCTTTGCCAAGAGTTTCTAAAGAACAGCCATCATGAAAATGCTTTTGTTTTTCACAGACAACTACAGATCTGATGAGCTTGTAGTTGGATACTTCTTTATAGTTCTTCCTAAGTGGCCTTTGCATAAAAGATGACTTTGTCAACCTTTCTTTTCACTCTCAGATTCTGATCACAAGATCTGTTCACTAGGTTCTTGTCCCTTGAGGGACTTCTGGTACCTTGCCCCTTGAGCAGTTTGTTGCAATTCTTCAAACATTTTGACAGAGAAAGATACTGATACACTACTGCTTCACTGACAGTTTAGGAGTCAGGACTTAAATCAATGTCAGATAAAGCTGAGTAGGCAGACTCCACACAGAACCATACAGTCCCACTCCCTCCCTTAAGCTGATTCAAGGTTCAGTTAAGTAAACACCCAAGGCCAGCCAGAGGTAGCCCAGTGGAAAGCCTTCTGTGTGTGCATATTATTTTAGTTTGACTGGTTTCATTTTAAAACAAATAAGCTCCTCAGTTCAGTTGATTACACAGCATTAAGAGTGATGGCACACTTCCACCACAAGGGAAGCAGTAAAAATGCAAAACCTAGCAAAGGACAGAGGGGAAAAGCAAGAACTCTTGTTTTCAGGCAGCAGGACAAGCTTAGATCAGTTAAGCTGCTTACAAAGCCACACAGTTAATATGCCATGCCTTTATCTTGCTGCTGCCCACAGCTCTGATAAGCAACAGCAGCAAACAGAAAATAGCATAGTGAGTCCATTTCATTTCTGATACTCAGAAATGCTCAGCAGCACTGAAATAAAAAGTTACAGACTGTGCTAATTTCAGCTGCCATAAGGGAAATCTATGGGAAGACAGGCGAGTTAGCTAAGAATTCTGCTGTTGAGATCATGTTCAACCCTTCCCTATGGCCATGAGAATGAAGACTAGGGACAGAAAAATTATCAGAAAGTTACTTCTCCTCACAGCTTTATCTAGCAACAGCTTTAAAAGTAATACTCTGCAAATAAAAGCTGAAGAATACACACAAAGTCAGCAAACAGTGCACTGATAAACCTGGAGGTACAGACAGGTGCAAAAGTTCACATCTGATGAAGTCTCTATTTCTGAATTTCCTGGTAGCATTCCCATCAACTGCCCCACACCAGTGAGCCAAGAAAGACACACTTTTTGAGCCCAAAAGGCATCATTCTTCAATGACAAGTAGAAAGCATTTAGAAATTCAGATTATTATAATAAAATCACACTTTAGACAGTTACATTAAACATTTAATTTAGTGGTAGGGGTTTAATGAGGAATTGTTGTAAAGTGAATCTTGAAATTGGTCCATAGCATTCATTCTTATATTACAGGAAAACAGAGCTTAGCAAAGCAGGCACATTAGTAAGGTCTAATGGCTAGGTGTAAAAAAAAAATATACATATATAAAGAAATCTCACCTAACCTAGAGCTCTGACAAACACAGAAGTTCTGCAGTTTCAGGCAACAAAATGAGTATTTCACCATGACTAAGAAGTTTTATCTATGATAAACTATTCAATCCTACTTTTCACATGGTTTCTCTCTTGATTTTAGTATCACTTAATCTGATCACCACTAAGAGTAATCATATGGGTGCAGACTAACTACTGCATTAGAAAACTGACAGTGGGTGATCTTAAAACACAAAAAAATCAACATACAAAAGTCATTTCAGAAGCACATGAGAGGGTTGAGTCAAATGCTTTAAAAGAAACACTCCACTGAGCAGGTAACACAACACAATGTAATGTATAAAATGCGAGTGACCTCAAACTTTCAAGATGTAATTGCAGAATAGTCTGTCTCTCACCCATGTAAGGTCATGCTTACAAATCCTCCCCAAAAAAAACTTTACCCAAAGCAGCCTTAGTTTGAAGATAGACAATGCTTCTTGTGCTATTATATTTTCCAGGATTCTTAGCCTTGGATGTTACCTCCAATATGTTGGGCTGTGCAAATGTATTTCTTGTCAATTTTACAAGTGTCTTTTTGGAACAGTTGAGTAACTTTTATCCAAAGTTAAAGATATTTTACATTATGATTATCTATCATTAAAAATAAGTGATAGCCTGAAATATAGCATAAAATAGCTTTCAACAAGTGTATTTCCTTAACAGGCTAAAACACATGGTGTGATTTTAGGCGGCTATTATGTAATTTCCTTAACTTCCAGTATGGATAGGCCTTGCTTTTACAACATAGCTATTTTAATGATGGCATTCAGAAACCTTAACTAAAACACAGATCACTTGATAATCGCCATCAAAACTGTTGGCAACAAGAGAACGGGCTAAGCATACTTCAGACCTCACAAACGTGCATCAAATTTTACTTAACAAGAATCAGTAAATAAAGCAAAAGTAAATAAGGAAAGGGCTGGGTATTGTCAGATTAGATTTTTAAAAAGGTCAGTTACAGCATGTGAACTCTAACAAAAATAGCTGGCAGGAGAACAGATACCAGACATTAGGTCATTTAATCCATTCCCTTGCCAGTTCTGTATTGTTCTCAACTGCACATTGCAAGTGCTTTTGTTTATAATGTGGAAGAGGAGAGGAAGCATGGGATGGAGGGAAGAAAGTAAATTGTCTCTAGAGGCTAAAGCAAAAAAAAGCCCTACGTTAAAGAAACACAAACCAGAGAATGACAGCATAGTGGGAGCAGAGCTGATTGGAATCCATGAAAGAGAAAGATAAAGAGCTGCAGAGACATTCATAATTTAACTGAGAAATTGAAAGCAAAAGTTTTTAACTGGATGGTGCAACAAAATAAAAGTCTTGCCTATAGGAACCTGCTGTAATTTGTTGACTAAATAAAAAGAATGAAGTATATAAGATTTATGGGATCAATAGGACAGGGAAGTTGAGGAGCAAAATGGCTTAGGCTTTTCTCTGCACTCGTATTGGGGTAAGTGGTACCAACCACATCCCTTGTTCCTCCACTCATCCAGCTGTTTGTAAGAGCCAGGTAATAAGATAAAAGTTAATTCACATTTTCTTTCTCAACCTAATTGTGTGATCCACCTCACCAGATTGATACAAAAATGGTTATGCTATCACTAGTGAGGGAGGGCACAGAGGTACGCGGACAAAACGATGGAGAAGAATATCACAGGAAAAAGGAACTGTTTAAAATGACAGAGCAAACAAAAGAGTTCACAATACTGTGGTTTACAATAAGTTCGCACTGTCACAAAGTATATTTTATCCCTACTTTTGCCACAGAATTCATTCATGACTCTAGATAAACTACCTAAAAATCCCATTTCAAAGTACACTTCAGCTACATTCACTGTATTTTAGGGGCAGCTCTCCTAAAATCCGAGTGACTGATTTGCAAAACTAGAATAGCTTTAGACCAGATATTCAATTTATTTGCACCTGTACACTTAACATAAACCAGGACACCAAACTCAATACCCTAAAAAAAAAAAAAAAATAAATAAAAAATAAAAATCAGGTCCTACCCTCAATCAGATTTGGTCTCCATAGTTTTATCTTTCATTCTTCACATGGAATGGGAGGATGATTATTTCCTTGTCTTAGGAAAGTTTTGTCAATTAAGGGGAGGATTTTTCAGTTACTGAGCTATTAAGGTGATTCTACAGCCAAAGCAGAATATGGACACAGATTTGAGTCATGTTTAGAAAAAAAGTCATAACATCACACGACTAAGCAATAAGGACAAGGCCAAAATACTTACTCTTTTTAATAACTTGAGTGTCACAGGACTTTCTTATGCAAAAACCTATTTCATTACTTAACAGAAAACCGTAATCCAACCTAGATATATGAAGAGATTGAATTAAAGCCAACTAAAAACTTCAGATCTCCTTCATTTGTTAGTGCTTCTGGAAATGGCAACATTAGTACAGTTACTCCAACTGTGTGTAACTATCCACTTCTAACAAAGGAAAACTCTTCTAAGCTTGACACTTAACTGGTTATACCACATAACTCTGGCTATAACGCATAACACAAATGCAATGCCTTGCCATTTGAGCTGATTCATTATCTTGCTGCATTAGGTGGACACAAATTATGGATGAACTTGCATGAGAATGGGAAAATACATGTTTTGCCTGGGGATTTTGTGGTATTTGCTAACTCCAAGAAAATGGAGATACTGAGGAATTACGGGTCTTTCCTAAGCTGTCATGGAAATTAAATTTTTCTTGTCTAAAAGAGGTTGAAGTAAGATGGCTGAACAGATGTGTAAAAAGTCTAACTCCTTTCATTCCATGCAGTTTTCTTCCACAGAAATTCCCTATTCCCTCCTCTCTGGCTTCTAATCTCAACTCCCCTGCCCCAGCAAGAAGTAGTCTTGCAAACTCACCATTACTACAATGCAAGTCACTTTTCACACTTGTAAACCTCCCCCACAACCGCTTTATCAGTGGCATTCCCTCTGTTCCACACAAGGCCCAGAATGCGTGACACTGCAGTTGCACAATCCCTTTACACAGGTGTTTGTACCCCTATGCCTATAGATGCTCATGTGTATATAAACCCTGCCAGTGCTTTTACATACATACCTATTTGTTCATATACAAAACATAACTCTTTCCCTCCTCACACATCATTCCTTGAGCTAACATAAGCATCCCTATGGCAGGGCAGAGAACCAGATGTATTAACTAGGTTAATTAGAAAAAATATTTTAGTGTGAATTTGTGGGTAACACTCCATGCCACTTCCCCCCACTGCTGTATAAACAATAGCATCAGAATGGGGAGAAGATGGTGCAGAAGGTGGCAAAGAACATGAGGGCTGCAGAAAAAAACATGACTAGAGAATTTTTCAGTGGCAGTGCCAGCCTATAGTAATAATTTAAGGTGTTGATTTTAACCTAGAACACCAACATCTGAATAACTGTCCCTCTTTTCCCCCCAGATTTATCTATGACAACAGGGTTACAAAAACTTGAGATTATTTTGAGTATCTTCATTCGCTTAGTCTTCCCTTTACTCACTGGTTCCATTCCTCTTTGTTTTGTTCCCAGCCACTGCTTGCTCTTCTACCTCTCAACTGACACAACATTCAATCCCAGTTTCAACTGTGATAACATAAAGTCTCCCTACACCCCTCTTGTTTTCTGTGGATATGAATTGTTCTCTTGCCAGTGCCAGGCCTAGGAGAGGTCCATTGGACCTCTGGAGAATAAGGCTAAGAGCTTCCTTCCATACACCTACCCACCCTCAGCATCTAACAGCTACAGCTGCATTGACTTGTCCGGGCTACTTCAGGTCTAACACAGATGGAGGCTCTGAACGGCCTCGACAAAACTGAAAAAAAGTTTTAACAGGAAAATGAAAGCTTCAGATGGCTGTGGTTTAATTTTGTTGTTTCGTTTGGTGGTGGTCCCGTTTAAAACTTAAAAGAGAAAAAATTATTAACTGCTTATTTTGGAGGTAGCCATTAAACACTTTCGAAAAAGAAAGTCCGCAGCATTATTCCTTTGTTAAAAATATCTTCCTCCCTGACTTGACTGGAAATGGCACAAACCCCTTGAGGTAAGTTTTCCGCGCGGCTCCTCCAGCGCCAGCCGCCGCCGGAGCCCGGCAAAGGAAGGAGGGCAGCCGGGGACTTTCCCCCCTTCTCCCAATGGAGGCCTCCCGCCGGCACCCACCCAGGACCTCAGCCCCGCTCATCCCCAGGGTCCCGCCGGGTCCCTCACACACGGCCCCGTTCCAGGCAGCCCCTTCGCTTTCCCGGGACACCGCAAGGACCCCCGCCGTGCACCGGTAGGCGAGGGGGCACCGTCTGCCAGCCCAGACCCTTCCCCCAGCGCGGCTGCCCGCTCCTCTCCTGGGACACCCCGGCTCGTCCCGAACGCGCTGCGCCCCTCCGCCTGGCCCAGCCCACGGGACGGGGCAGGAGCCCTCACGGCGCTGCCCCACACTCACCACTGCCGCCCGAGGCGAGGATCCGCCGGGACAAAGCGCAGCAGGCGGCAGGGACAGCCCAAGCCGCCGGCCCCGCGCCACCACCACCGTACTCCCTGACCCTGAGCTCCCCAGGGCGCGCTCGGAGGAGCGGGCGAAGCTGCCGCGCATGCGCCGCTGGTGGCTGCCCGTGCCTACCGCCAGGGGCGGCCGTGAGGCCGGGTGAGGGCAAGGGTGGTCTGCTGGCTGGGGGGTGCGAGCCCGTGCGCTGTCCCTCAATACCCCGCTGATCCTCGACTGTGTCGTTCCTCCCGCGGAGGCCCTCTAATGGCCCCGTCTAAGGGTCAGCGGCTCCCTCTGCGCAGGGTAATCCCGTCCGCCGCTCCAGTGGAGGATTCCCCCTCTGCTGTCACCTTTGGCCCAACAGGTCGCGGTGGCTGTCGAAAACGAGGGCGCGCCGGCAGCTGCCTCCTCGCCCCCAGGCGTTCCCAGTCCTAAGGTTTATAGCGATTTGTCTGTATGAATACAAGCAGCCTTTCCTTGTGGTAGGGAGATCACTTGTACCACCGTACCCCCTGGCAATTGATGGAGACCTAAAAATGATGGGAAAAGTTACAGTTTAATTATGATTTACCCCTTTACCATGTTCCCAGGAGTGGTTGTATGAGGCAGTGAGTCTTGTTTCCCAGAGATCTGGGCCTTTGGATACACTTGGATCTCAAGCTCCTGGTAGGTGCTTCAGGAACCCTAAAACCCTGGTGTTTCACATAAATTGAGGGTAGGTTGTCTTCTATATATATATATATATATATATATATTTTTTTTTTTTTTTTTGCTGCCCAGAATTGGTCCTTTACCTGAAACCGAAGGATTTGTTGGCTTCTTTTCTTTAGGAAGGGTTTGTGATTAGGACCTTCGGTTTTGCCTCTATAATTTTTGATGAAAGCATATGAAAAAAAGATAAAGTGGCTCAGAAAACTTAGACCATATTAATAATCCCTGCCTGACTTCAACTACTGTCGTCAGTAGTGAAGTGGCCTGGCTATAAAGGACTTAGGAATGATTCACAAAAATAACAGCTCAGCTTGCCAGAAGAGAGACTGAGCCCTAAATGGTGTGGAGCATAAAATGCTATTTATTCCATGAAAATGGAAGTACAGCTCCCTATAAATACGCATTTTTTTTTTTTTTCACTTCTACACTGCTGTTGCCTTCGCATTCAGTGCTCTGTGGCTTCAGTTTTTAATGGATTACTATGCTGTATACCAGTACTTTTTACCTTTAATTTTCTATTAACAGGCAACTGGCAATGAGAAAGGAGAAGAATGAGGTAATCGCACAGTCACAGAGCCATTTAGGGAGCAGAAAGATGAGACACAGTTTGCAGTAGTTCAGACATGTCTCAGCTTCTTTAATGGATCCTGGCCTATAATTAAAAGTTAGTGCTTTCATATATGCCAGCTGAGGCCTGAGACCGAGACCATCAAGATTTAAACAAAATGAATGACACTAATATGTCTTACAGTACTTGGACAGAATTATCTAGAAATTCAAATCGCTTGAAGCAATAGAAGACAAAATACCTGTGCTGCTTGAAAGTTTGCTGAGGGTCTGATAAGAAATAATCATCAATAAGTCCCATATAAACTTCTTATGTAGCTGAATCAATCAGGGTCACAGTAAGTTTAAGGAGAGAGAAAAAAATAAGGTAGTTATAATCACTGAAGTTAGAATCATATGTAGTATAACTTTTCTAGTTCACAGTTCTCTCCATTTCTGAGTCTTTAGTACCCTTCACTGGTGTTTCATTTGAGCTCTTCAAAATGAAACAGACTCCACTCCGCAGAAGACAGTCCTTCCAATGTCATTGAACTGATAGTCAAAACTACCCTGCAGAATTTATTCCAGCTAGATATTAAAAAGTATTTCAATAAAGCCCTCAGTCTTACCTATTCACTCATGTCTGTGAAGGACAAGATCTGTATCTAGAAAAGAATGTTTCAACTAAACAGAAAATTCAAGGTTGTCTGCATAATTAGATTTTAATTTATTTGTTTAAAGCATTGTTTTCTATTAGCTCAAGACTATAGGTCAAAAGTCAAAGTTGAGAGGAGAAAAGGTGCTTTGAAAGTTATATAGCACCATTAGCAGTGTAATAATATTTGCAGTTGAAATGCTGAGAAGATAGAGAGACACACTGTACAAGCAAAGACTGTGTATAGAGAAGATAAAAACAATGCCCCAAATAATTTTCATGTTTCATTTTGCATTATGTTTGTCACAGTAAAATGTATATTTAATGAGCATGGATTCTTACACACTTAAGGTAGTTTATATTTTCCACATGGAAAAGTTTTTGTGAACCCATTTGATCTCTTGAGTACTGTCACCTTTGTAAGTGCCATATACCTCCATCTGTCTGCAGACATAAAAGAGGTTATTTCTGACAAATTTCTAAATTCCCCAGTCTCAAAAATTACCTCAAGGTATGAGTAATTTGCATAAAATACTACAATCACCAGTCATTTTGGTTTGTCTTGAGCACTAACCTACCTTGAGTTGGTTTCATTGCTGGTAGAACAGAAAATTGTTTTTAAGTTATTCTAAGTTTCAGTTGGCCTTTGTCTGCAGCCAAAGTAGTAAAATGTTTACCAAGAGAACAGTGGCAGGTTAAAGCCTGACCGAATAGCATGGCAAAACCCACCTGAGTTCTGAATGCTGAGAGTCTGATATTTCAAGGAATGTTTAAGTTTTGCCAATAGCAATTCAAAACTGAAGATGAAAAACTGAAATTGTATATAGAGTGCTGACAGACTTTTGTCATGATTTCCTTTATGAAATAAGTTTTTGTGGTTGCTTTTGTGTTGTTTTTTTTTTTTTTTTTTTGTGTGTGTATGTGTCCAATAACAATTGCACCAGTGAGAAAAACATTATTATTGATTATCTTGATAATACTTTTTAGGACTAGAAAAGCGTCATCAGTGCTGTGAAGAAGGAATTCAGGGAAGACTCAGATACATTTAGAACGAAAGATACCTTATAAATTATGGTATTGTAATTGCATTTGAAATACAGATAACTTTATAATCTATTTGCACTTTGGTCTGAATCATCAGAACATCTTTTGTGAATTGTACACACATAATTCACCAATGTTTCATTTATTTATTTTCTAAAATTAAATTGTATTCTGTAATTCAATATACAGATACCTATTAGTTTTAAACAGAACCAAAATAAAAGGGCATTTTATGAGTTGGTTGCAAGTTTAAAAATATCTTACTAAATAAATGATGGGAAAGGTACAAATTTTAGACACTGTCTATACCTTAAACTAGAATATTCTTCAGAATAATGGCCTCAAATTTGTCCTAAAATAACACAAATTGATATTTCCATAGTGTGGACAAAAATTACCGGCCAGCTCCATTAGATTGCTTGAGAGAGTAAGAAGCTTTCCTCAAAATGGTCTCAACTGACCTTTTGCATTTTTCTGTAGGTGATTTGTACCAATTTTCATGGAAAAGGCTGAATTCCTCTACCTGCCTGCCACAGCCTAATGGAGAAACTGTTGATGTGATTGTCCCTGCTGGTGAGAGTGGGATATCTAGTGGCTTAACTGTCCCTCTCGCAAGGCAGCAGGAGAGGCAGTCCACTCTTCTCAGCTCAGTCTCTTCCTTACTCAGTGAAGCAGCAGTTGTTCTCGATCCTTCTTCCTGTCCTTTCCCCATAGTTGTCTGTAACCTGGAAACTGTTTGGCAAATTGCTGCTGGTAGGACAAGAGGTAACAGCCTCAAGCTGCATCTAGGGATGTTTAGGCTAGATATTAGGAAAGAATTCTTCACCAAGAGGGTTATCAAGCGCTGGAGCAGGCTGCCCAGAAAAGTGATGGGATCACAGTTCATGGAAGTGTTCAAAAACTGTGTGGATGAGGCCTTTAGTGACATGGTTTAGTGGTGGATTTTGCAGTCCTGGGGTAAAGGTTGGACTTGATGGTCTTACAGGTCTTTTCCAACCCAGTTGATTCTATGATTCTATGATCTGCCTGACTGCAAGGCAGGGAGTTTTTCTGTAATAATTTACAAATGCTTGCCACAAGTTGTTTGAATATCTGGTATTCAACCATATCTGTTTTACTTAATTAGAGGTAGTTGGGAAATAACCAGGAAACACAATAGATTAAATTTTTTTTTATAAAGGCTAGGAGACAATATTTAACTTAGTAATTATGCAGTATTTTCCTCCTTCATTCCAGACACATTGCACAGTTTGTTTGTGAAGGCTTAAAGCCAAAAACTCAACAGGGCAATGAAAAAGTTAAAAAAACCTCTGTGAATCAAGGACAAGAAATGTCACAGCCATACTGGCAGAAAGCAAACTGACATTGAGCCTTAGTGAAAGGAGTAGAAGCACAAAAGCAGACCAATCCTTAAGTAGAAGTCATCTTACAGTTATCCTCCTTACTTTCTCCTCAGAAATTAATCAAGTTTTAAGGACATAGTTTAGTAAAATTTAAAATGGGAGAGGTATCTATGTTCCAAGGTAGAATTTCAGACAGAATGAGAGCCATTAATGCAGGTAATAAATTTGCTCTTTAGGTACTTTCCTTGGATTTTTGAAAACAAATTAAAATCCGTGCACTTCTGCTTCTTGTACATGAAGTAGGGAAACGTTTGGGTCCCACTTCTTTGAGATATCTTGCTTCATAAAAATAATTCACCAGAACAGTAGTAGTAAACCTCCCTGGAAGCCCCAACTTCCACTTAATCTGAATGACTCTTAGTTTTCATGAAAAATACCGTAAACCTCAATTTCCTCCCAACTTCTGTTGTGGTGTAGAAATAATTTTGATTTTTTAAATCATATCTGGTTTTCTCTGTAGGAGGAAACAATCATTTGATTTTAAAAAGGTTGTCACAGGTGATCACACAACTGCTTCTAACTCCAGGGTACGTTCAGGAGGTTCACTCCAACATCCTGAAAAAAAAGAGGTATAAAAGTATCATTATTCCATCCAGACCTTTCTGAAGTGGAGTAATGACTGTTATTATGTAGCCAAGGAGCAGAACAAGGAGTGGGGGAAACAAGGATTCTAGCTGAAGGGAGATGGATGTTTAAAACCTCTCACAGTCGAAGAACTGACAAGACTTTGAGGATGCGGAGTTGTGGCTAGCACAGTAAATGTGATACTATACTGTTTGCTAGAAAAAAACATGTATTATGCAATTGTAGGAATGAGAACTGTGGCTGTGAGATTTTTGTTGAAGGGTTTAATGCGGTGTGGTATTTGCAAGACCCTAATAGTGGTGATGGGAGTGATTAAGCAATTACAAAAGGCCAGATGACCCTTAATGGTGCCTTGGTTGGGTGGAAGAGTGGGTTGATTGTAATGTTTCACAGTTCTTTTTCACCCTTGTGCAAGACCCACAGCCGCTGAGCAGCCTGACTGAAGCTAATCGGAACTCTTGCTATTCTTCATTTACATGTAATAAATACACCCAAGTGAAAAAGTGACTGTTCCATGCCACTTGGGACGGTAGCAACCCGTAATGTGAATACAGTCTCACCTCCATTTCTCTCAGAAGTGTAAATTTGGCATTTGAAGTCCTCTATAGCAAAAGATGAGAATATGACCCCACTTTGAAGACAAGTCTGCAAAATGGTCCTCTCATCTCCCCAAAAAAGGTGTTGCTGTTTTGGGTCTTTCTAAACAAAGACATGGAGTCTACTTTAGAAAGAAAACTTTGTTTATTCTGTGCAGGGTGCTTGGTGGAAGTCTCTACAAATCAAGCACACCAATGATTGTAACTTTAAGCTTTTTGTACATTTTAACATACAAATCAGTGTCCATTGGTTGAGTGTTACACACTTTATTCATTAATTAGTATTCCACGCCTTACTAGCTAAAAGTCCCTCTCGCTTCTCATGCTGATCAGGCACGCATACAAAGGTTTTCTCTTCTTTTGAGTCCGTGGTCGTGCTGCTTCCTGCCAGAATTACCTTTTACCTAACCACTGCCCCTTTTCTTCTTGGTAGTCACCCGAGGGTTGGGGTCTGATGTGCCTCATTACCACTTCTGACACATCTGATGGATGCACTTCGTTTAGAGAAGTCTTTGTATGTTATCTCGGTCATCTATATAATATCATTATTAGTTCTGAACTATTGGGTTACTATTGTTTTGCAAGGTGCCACAAGCATCACAGGGGCATCTCTTAGGAAAGATTTGCTTCTCCAACTATGCTGGAGTTCCGGGTGGCACTAAGCTTAATGAATTACCAATTGTTTTTTTCTGTATGAGCTCAATCAATGGTTTAGGTTTGGATTTTAGTTCTAATACAGTAAGTGAACTTATCAACAGCAATTCCGAATCTGTATTTCTGTTGCTTTGATAAACCGGACTAATCATGAAACTGTACTTGTGAAGTTTCTTATTGAACATGACCAGATAAGAGTGTCAAATTGGTTATAATCAGAAGTTGAGTCTGGCTGCCCCCAGCCCCTCTGATCTCTGAGGACTGTCTGGAACGCAAAAGAGTTTGCTTTCTGCCAAATTTCTATACTCTTAACACAACAACTCTATGCCCTAAATTTAGACACAGGGTACATATATAAAGAAAGGGTGCCTTACAAAGTCTTCTTTTTTATTATTCGCATGATATGATACAAGGAAACATACTTTTAAATACAGAACTTCCTTGAAATGAGCAAAGGGGAAATATATAAAGTATCATTCATTGCCAAGAATACTGCAGGTTTATTATGAGCACTGTCTTTCAAATTCACATATTGTTTTCCTGCATTGTGCTTGCACAGTTAAATTGTACTTTGCATTACAGCATTTCTCTGATGTCACACTTTCACATAAATGTAACTGGTTTGTTATCTCTGTCATCAAACCTGACCTCTGTCAGGTAAACACGAGGTTTCTAAAGTGTCATGTCAGATACAGATCCAATGTCCTCTTTACTCAGTGTTTCCTGCTCTGTGACTTTTTCTCATCTTCTGAAAAATGGCAAATTTCATCACCGAAAGGGCTAGTCTGAGAACAAGAAAGCAACACACACTTTCCCTCCTCCTTTTATCCCTTTATCTTGTTTTCCTATCTAGATTTGAAACTTAAGATGGCACAAAGAAGCTATAACACTGTGAGGAATGGTACAATATTTTCCAGTGTGCTCAGCAGCATCTTCTCTCTAGTCTATCTGCCTTGAGATCTTGGTCCAGAGAGGCGTTTGTCTCAGCCACATAGAGTTATGTTGGCTTCCCTTTAGGACCCATTACAGTTGCCTCTTAATAAGGCAAGGGAGTTGGTCTGTAATGGCAGTACTGAGTAGTGATGTTCCCAAGGAACTGGGCTGTCTTGCCTCATAATGTTCCCCAACCCTGCTTCTGCACTGAAGAACTGCCTTGCAAAGTCTTCACATTAGCAGAAGGGCTTCAGTATGCAGTTGCTTGCTGCATTACTTGAATTTATATCACATTAACAAATTATAAGCTCTTGGGCTGTTTTCAAGTGGGTTTAAATAGCTCTGCGTAATACATTAACTTGATTCAAATATTTTAGATTTTTTAATAATCCTTTATTATTCTAGCACAGCAACATTGGAATGTTTAGTATTCTAAATGACTGACCACTTGCATCGAAATGGATTTGTGTTTTCAGAAATGAAGTTATGATTTGCCACATTGCCTTCCCAAACACTGACAGGATTTGATGGGTGTTCCAGTTGTATTGTGAATAGTTTACAAAGCACTATCTGTGATGATATTCACTTGAATTGTTGTAGATCACATAAGAGTGCTGTTGATCACAGCCAAATATTACAAAGTAATTGAAGGATATTTCTATTCTATAACCTGCAGTAAGGAGAGGAAGCTAAGTCCTGTACCACTGGTTTTATAATGTATATTTTAGTTTGATTGGTGGCCTCCATGTCACCAATGAAAGCGTCATCATTACTTTTCTGATCCTGAGTGTTTCTATCTCTTGTAATTTCTTAGGTGTTGTTGAAACAAATAATGAGGGAAAGAAATAGAGACAAGTGAAATACTCGAAAACAAACCAGGCCCTTTAACTGTGCAGTTCTTCCTTACACATTAACAGCCACAAAGCCTGCTGCATTGAATGGCATGAATCTGCAACTTATTTCAGACAGTTGTGAACCTTGGAACTGAAGATTATGTGCCTAGACCTCTACTGGGACAACAAAATAAGCAACTTTGTAATCAGAGATTCTGAGTAGCTTTGTTTCTGACTGGATGAGAATGTGAGAATATTCAGACTAACTTCCTGGAAGAAAAACAGATAGCTGATGAAATAATGCCATTCTTGAAACAGAGTCTGATGGCTGTTAGGAAAATTCCAGTTCCCATGATACTTGTGGAAATAAGTGATTTTGGATTCACACTGCTAGACTGTACCCTGTGACTTTGGAATTTATTTCTGTACTTTCAAGAAGAGAGGAAGAATAGGAAATAGATAAGTGACTTTTTATTTTATAATATCATGCAAAGATTTTTGAAGTCCATTTGATAGAAAAAATAAATAAGCAACTATGTTTAACAGGGCTGTTGTAGCAATGTCAGCATCCCTATTACATCACAAGCAACTCAGATTTCTTTTCTGTGGTTTATAGTGTCTCTCCAGAACATCTCAATAAAATAGCATCCTTCCAATGCATTATTTATTTATTTATTTTCTTAAAGTCTGTTATACTGTTTGTAATATATGTTTGATACGCACATTTAGTGACAAGGTGAGCATACAAACAGAGCAAATATCCAGAGTATAAAATCCAACATAAATTTAAATGACTC
>JANRGW010020437.1:0-17597 GCA_024733675.1 Psilopsiagon aymara
GGAGCAGAGGGAAGAAAAAGGGGGAAGTGAGTGAACAAACTGTGTGGCTGATTTATGGCTTAAACCACGACACTTCCCTATTCTTTCTGTCTTGGCATCCTTAAATACTGGCCCATCCTGGAAATTGGGTGTCCCCAGGAATGAGGAATGTTCTGATATCTAGTTCTGTTTGAGTCATATTTAATGCATATCTTTGTAATGAGATCTCTTCTAGACTGTGGTTTTGGGAACAGTAGAGAGCATTTTAGCACTTAATCTTGAAAGAGCTTTTGATAGTACAGACAGAAATAAAATACAGCTGCTAAACTTAAAATTCTGATTTCAGGCAGAAGAAATGTAGGGTTTACTTGGAAAACTTCATAACTGTTAAAATAGTTATAGAGAATACATGCTTTACTTACCACAGTGAGTCAGATTGTATAATCCTTTATGTGTAATCCTATCTGTTGGTAGGAGTAACACTTAAAAATCTTCTTTCATTGACTTTTTAAAATAATTATCACAGATGAATTGGCATAGAAGATGCTGGAGTATTTTACTAAAGTAAAACTGTGTGGAAGCAGAGAAGAGATGGCAGTTGATTTATGTTAGTAGAATGATCAAATGAATGGAAGAAATCTGTAATCTGTCTGTTGTAAACTGATATGGATTATTTTCTGCTTTAGAAGGTATCCTGGGATGGTCTGGGCCTAAGTCACACTCCACAGAGCAACTGAAAAACGGTGCTCTCAGCTCCTTATCAACCGCTAGTGCCAACATTACATGGGCAATAGTTCCATCTGCAGCCCAGGATGGACCGGCAGTACAGCCAAATACAGAGGTAAGCACACTAGGTCTCTAGGCCATTCATATTGTATCTGAGACTTGACATTGGTTAGATGCGTCATAGTTTAGTGGTGGACGTGGCAGTCCTGGGGTAAATGTTGGACTTGATCTTAAAGGTCTTTTCCAACCTAGTTGATTCTGTGATTCTATGTACGATTGTAGATGCTTTTAGTAATTACTTATAATACTTTTTTTTCTTTATAGTGTTCTCTTTGTTTGAAATTAGTTGTGAAAATGCCAAGTTTCATGCAAAAGTGCAGTCTAAAAACTGGAATCATACATTGATGGTATAGTGGTGTGCCTTTGCTTCTCTGAGGTACTTTGGACAGCGGACTGTGGCAAGCATGCAGTCTCTTTTCCCGGTCATAAAAGCAGTTAACAGACTGTTAGTACACATTTCTGTCTTCTGGTGATAGAAAAGCCTGTTTGCTTTTTACACTGGTTTGAGAAAGAGAGGAGAAATTAGGACCACAACATCTGCTTGCTACTTGTTCTTCCATGTTGCTGTTTGCTCTTGGGTGTCTCTTGAGCATCATTGACTATACTTTGAACTGTAAAGCCATGTTGTTTTCTGACCCCATTTCCTGTTAAGGGATTGTGGGCAGAACTTGTCCACATCATCTTGCACCAGCCTGTTGATTTGTGATTTTGTGGCATTTACTTGGTAAAGGGCAGTTCTGAAGCATCGACTCTCTGAGGAGGCTCACAGCTGCATATCAGGCACCTCATGCACTGAAAGTCTCCCACCATGACAAACTTCTCCAGCTTCTACTGTCTGCTTTGGTTGCCAGTGCTGTCCATCAAGAAAACACTTCACTCTGAGACCCCACAGATTGTAGGGTGCCTGAAGCATGTGAGACCTGGAGAACTGAGAAGAAGTTTTTGAGAGAGCTGAAGAAATAATTTTCTACTACTAGTGAATGCTCTTTGGCAGTTGGAATGGCTTAAATTATATTGCCTCTATCAAAATGTGTAATCGCTGGGGACGTCAATAAAGCTTGTTTGTTTTCCCTGTTTGTTTGTAGTATTTTGAATTGAATATAGTTCAGAAAATCCAAGGATAAACCAGATTGATCTTTTTTTCCGTTGCGTGTTACTTTGGTCCTCTTCCAGATCTGTCCTTAATAATTTCAAATTCCTAGTGCCCATTAATCACAGGATTTAAATTACCTGTATTTGCTTTTTATTAGGAAGTTGTGTAATTTGTTTTTCACGTAAGCCAACTGCAGTTCTGATAGTGCTTTTTTAAGACAAATAGGTATTTAAGAATATTGTCTGGGGAGTTGCCACCTTACTCAGTGATACACTGCAGTTTGTTTCATTGGTTTTTTTTAGATGTTTTTATTCTTGACCACCTAGTAAAGCCAAATGGATTGTTGCAGCAAGAACATGAAGAGCAGCCACTGATTTAGTTCATTTTAGGGTATCATTTTGCAGTTGAGTGGAGCTATTTATGTCTTGTTTGAAATGACAGGTTTTTTTCTAAGGCCCAGTCTCTTCCTGTTGCTTGTTGATGGGGAGATACTGAGTTGCGCTTACAGCTTGTGTCACTGCTTTGCTTGTGGAACACATGATTTATTGAGAAAGGAGTACTCTTGAAGAGAAGACTATAATCAAGGGAGCATATCACTGTTTGTAATACAGAATCCTCATTGCTTTGTGGGCTGTATTCCTGAAATCATCACCCTATATGTGGAGGCCATGAGGCACTAATCCTTGGGGCAGGGGGGGAAGAGAATAAATAAGATGAAGTTACGAAAAGATCAGCTGAAGATGATGGTTTTGGCAGAAGCAGTAAATGGAAGTTTGTGGATTGGTGGAGCAACAAGAAGCAGCTGGATTCATATGTGTAATATTTCTTATGATGGTACAGATTATTAAGCAGAAATTCAATTTTGTCCCAGGAAAATGGCCTGAATCAAGATTCATTCCCTCAAGCTACTTCCAAACCTGTGTCTTCATTTCCACTAAGTCCCTGTGTGCTTGTTGTTGTCTGAGATTGATACTGTTGGCTTGCAATTTGAAGTGTTCTTTTCAATGTAGCTGATGTATTTTTCAGTTTTGATCATTTTGATCAATATGCCAATGCCCCATTGGAAGGCTCAAGCACAGAACCTGAATTCTGTGGTGAACAGTTGCATCTAACGTATGTTGATGCTTTTGTTGGATACTCGTCTTAATATCAAACAAGTTGTCATGCCCTGTTACAGATGCTGCACCTCTCGGCTGCTGTCATCAGATCCTTTTCTGGGAGAGGAGTTGAAGCTATTCTTGTGTGCTGCAGGTCCTGCCCATCTCTCCAAAGCTGAGTGAAGTGTTGAACAGGAAGCTGGAGCTGCTTGTTAACTAGAGAAAGGAGGGTGAGAGAGCAGGCTTTGAATAAGAGAACAGTCTTTCAAGCAACAGAACTGTTAATGCTGCTAAGGATGAGCCAGGTAGCGACCCAGGAGATGATGTTGAACACCCTCCAAAATTATCAAAGGTGTTTGACTTCACACACTTTCACACTTTAACCATTCTATGTGCAGTTTTGAAGCATATTATTAAATGTATTCTAGCCTGTTGTGTGTCCAGGTTCATTTTCAATTAGCACTGACTGTGCTGATTACTCAGTATGTGTAATTATATATGAAAGCAACTGCAAATTATTTCATACCACTTGTTTTGTGGTCCAGATACATTGTTGATAATAATTGTGGTGGCAGTAGCAGAGAATGAGAAAACACACATGTAGATGTCATTGTCTGACAAATTTTTTTTGACATTGAAGGCGCTGGTGTTTTAATTTATCTGATAGCCCCTTTTAGATGTAGAAAAGTGGAATCCACAAATGTCATTCAAATAAAGCTTATTTCTCATAATGATTTTCTTCTTATAAACCCCAAACTAGGCACTGCATGATCCTCTTCTCTGAAGAAGTTGATAGTATATTAATGAGGTTCAGCTTTCAAAATATTCCTGCCAAAAGAAGTGAATCTTGCTTTTTACAGACATTATAAGAAAGGGGTGCTGTTTCCTCTTTTTGTTCTGTCAACATTTATTTCAGTTTCTTCTTTGACTTGGCCTAGATTTTTATTCTTAAAATCTATACTTTCTTATGATATAATGTCTATCTCTTGGACAGAAGTTATACCCCAAAGGAATAGGAGTGAGCTTTTTGGCTAATGCTTTACATAATACAGTAGATGTACTGACCAAACAAATAGTGAATTGACCTCTAATCTGAAATAGAAAAAGCCTTTAAATTACTACTCTTGAGGAACAGCTGATTCAGCTGCTTATATGATAGAATTTGCTTATAAGGAAAAGGTAATTTTAGGTACATAGGTCAGCAGTGATTTTAAAGTGGAGTTTTTTGGCTGGGGGGAAAGATGAGTGCTGGGGATTCTTTCCTGTATAGCAGGCTGCCAGGCAGCGGTTTCCTGGCAACGTGACCAAGTGGCTGAATGTGTTTCGTGATAGCTGTGTTAATTCTTGGCACAGCATGCAGATACTTTGCAGCAGTGCATTAAGCAACATCATTAACAAAACAGGGACTTTATCTCTGCCATGTTTTTTTTTTTTTTTTATATGTTTATGAAGAGGCATGGATCTTTATAATTCTCCTCTGGAATAACAAGGTTCATCTGATACCATTTTCTTTGAAAACTTAAGCATTCTTGAGGGATATAATGAGTTAGAAGTTGAGCTTTGACGCTGTAGATAACTGAAGTAAAACTTTTCTTTTGGTCTGTCACAGTCAGGGTTTCAGGAATGCAAAGATTCTGCCCTGATGGAGTAATACAGCAGCTAAAGGTCCTTCTCTTTGGATAATGTTCTGGTGTTTACTCGCTTTTGTTAGTTAGGATGTTTCTTGCTTCCAGATACAGGGATATTTTTTTGAGATATTGCTTAAAATTGTCCAGATAATACAAGATTTTGTGGCAGGGATTATTTTCTTTTGTGTTCTTTACCTATTTTAGATTGTTCTTTTTTCATGTTGCTGTTTCATCTTCCCAGATGAGTTTCCTTTTTAGGGTTATGACACAGGACAGCATGAAGTTAAAGCCCTGTTACCATTACTGAAAGAAGTAACCCTTGACAATGAAAGGCTGGATCAAGCACTTCCTTTTTTGTACTTTCCAAGTTTTAGTTTCCATTTTTGTTTTTTTTGATCTGTCCACTGGAAACATCAGGTGGAAGCAGGGATAAGGGCTGTGTTAAACAGAACTATTCTCCACCTGATGTGAGTTGATGTAAAATACTATTTTTTGTGCATCCCCTGGTGAAATACTTTGGACTCTTTGGCGTAAGCTAAGTTATAATTTTAAGGTACTTCTTAGTGCTTTTCCTTTTAAGCAGAACAGGACAAACCTGGTATTGAATTTGCCAGAGTATACTCTTCAGAGCTGTGACATGAACTTGCTCAGCCTGCTGTAAACAGCACCCTGCTTCCTTCATTTAAGGACATTATTTTCAGAAAATGTTGGAATCGGTTAGTTTTAAAATACTGAGTCTCATTGTGAATTCAGGTGTAACAAACTTGGCACCAAAGTAGAATAAAGGTGTGAATCATTTCCATGTGTGAGTTACTGTTCTAGTTCAACTAATGGTCTTTCTGGGTATCAGAATTCCCCTTCTGGGCTGACAAAATGTAGCTGCAGGCCAAATGCTTCCTCTGGCAGCTAAATATAAATGGGAAACAGGCTGTTCTTATGTGGGACCTGAGAGTGAAGGAATCATTTTTCTTCTGATCTAACGATTTAGTTAAGATTTATTACAAAAATTATGCTGGAAGTACATCTGTGATTTAGCTCTTTCCATGTGATTAAAATGTGATGACAGCTGATTCTTTCCATCCTGTGGATCTGGTATCTATGCAGTCTTTCTGCTTTCCTGTCTCTAACTTCCCCTGTACACATGCTCCATATTGAAGTGTCTTCTTAATAGGATTGAAGTTTTAGCTCTGTAGGATTGAGGCTTTAGCTCTGATTATCTAACTGCTAAACCAGTTTTTAATTGTGATAGTGATTGCAAGGGCAGTTGAGTCCAGGTTATTGAATGTATTTCGGTCTCCTAGGTGATATGGCCCAAAATAACCTGAACCTGGATGTTTTCAGCTGTAAGAAGGAATTGCACTATTTGCAGGAGGTACTGAATTGTTTAGTTCTTGATTTTAAAAGATTATTTGTTTTTGTCCAGTCTCTTCAGGTGCTAGTTGCTTTCAAGCTGAAGTTGTTTTCTATCTGTAGGTTAGTATACATCCTAATATGATGATACTTCATCCTTTGCAGAAGATGTAATAGCCTTTAGAGCTGTCACAGAATGTGTTAGTGATGCTAAGAAATAATTTTAAATGTGCTCCTGCAATTTTAGAAAATAAAATTAGATACAGGGAATGTTTTCTAACTCAGTATTACCTTTTCTTTATTTATCTGTGTCTCGGCAGACTTGCCCAGGACTGTGGGTTGTTTCATAATGTAAATTGTTTCTAGTGTTTTTTAGTTC
This sequence comes from Psilopsiagon aymara, assembly GCA_024733675.1. Classification (NCBI taxonomy): domain Eukaryota; kingdom Metazoa; phylum Chordata; class Aves; order Psittaciformes; family Psittacidae; genus Psilopsiagon; species Psilopsiagon aymara. Next base: position 6,313 of record JANRGW010020437.1, read on the forward strand.
TTTTTTGTACTTGGCATAAATCTGTGTAATTGATGTTGGAAGATCAGTTCAGCCATGAATATACAGTGCTAGCAGCAGGTGCAGTAACGGAAAGAAAACAAATCAGTGTGGGAAAGTTAATATTTGCTGTGTTACAGAGTCTTTTTCTCTGTTTAGTATAGACATTCCAGGATCTCTGAATGTGCTCTGCCTTTTGTCTTCTGCATGAGTAAGTACTTTTTGGGCCAAAACGTGCAGTAAATGGCCTGTAATGACTTGGATAGATAAATTAATCTCTAGGCAAAGATGGTACCAGTTAATCCATTCACTAGCAGGCCATCTAAAAAATGAAATCTGAGATAATCAATTGAAAGTATATTTAAGGATAACCAAGTAAAGGCATATTTAAGGATTAAATGCACAATTACACTAAAAGTAAAATAAAATGAGCCCAAGCCTGCTGCAGCAGCACTGACAATGACTAAGATAATCTAGCTAAGTTTGATTTTAATTTTTGATAGCATTCTGGACCAGTTACTGTGTCAGCAAATGATCTCCAGTGAAACTCTTTATGCAAATAATTAATAATAATTTAGCTCCTGCCAAAGCCATTGCATTTTTCTGATTCACTCCCATCTCCAAAATGTGTGTTCCAGCTGCTATCTATATAATACAGTAATATTCCTCTTAATGTAAAAATACGAAGCTTTGATACAAAATTTACATTCAGTTTCAATAAACATGAGGCTCTGGTTCATGTGGCATTCCATAATTACTAGTGAAAATTGGTGAAAACTAATCATCGGGATATAAAGAACTCAGGTTCCCATGCAGTGAGGCTTAAAAATTGAGTTAAAATGGATCAATTTCTTACTCTATTCATTATAAAACCTGTGCCCGCTGCAGAGTGAACTGTGAAGCCAATATTAATTTTATTTCCTTATTCTACACTATTTGATTGGTTGTATGCCAATTGATTTGCTTTGTGCTGTCAGTTTTATTTGTTAGTATGTTTATGTATGGGTTTGGCAGTACTGCCCATTTGTAAACTTACCCATCTCATTAAGACTGTCAATATCTTAACTGGATTTTAGTAAGTTGGGCTGAACTCTTCTAAAATGAGTGTTTGTCTCAGGTTGGAATTGCTTTATCTATCTTAACAAGGCAGGACCCAAACTGGCTTCAGCTCTTCTATCTGCTCTTGCTAGGAAAAGATAGGGTTTTCTGCTTGTGGTGATAAATTCCAGTGGTTCTTTGAAAAGCCCTGGATATGGAAACAGATGAGGTGAAAGTGTTTCATTATAAAACTTTGTCTCAGAGAAGGAGTTGGAAGGAGAGAGGCAGGACTTTTCTGTGTTGTTGTGTAGAGAGACAGGACAGTCGTCTTCACAGTCGGAGATGGACCAAGTGAATCATCAGGCTGAAAACAAATCTTACAAGCTTTTCAAGCAAAAAATCCCACTGGCCTGAAGAAGTTATCAGTATAAAAGATAACAATCTTCTAGTTTCACATATATATTGAATGCGTGTGTTTGTTGCAGCAGTAACTGTGTATAGTAGACGAGACAAGAAATTGCAGGAAGAGTCAGAATGGTTCAATAAGCATATTGCCTTGAGGAAAGATTGTTACTATTACTTGTATTAAATTACTTATCTTTACCATTTCTTTCCTCTTACAAATGTGCTGGCTTGTGATGCTGCATACAAGAAATAGCATTGCAAGAACTTGATTTACGTGTACATTAGTATTGCAAGACTAGATGGTTGTAAAGGTTCAGTTTGCAGTTGTCCATCATTTTGTGCCCTGTTTGTGTATGTGAATGGTATGTTATTGACTAACATCATAGCATGTTTCGACCATGGTTTTGCTTAGCAAGCATACTAAATGGCATGAACAAGAAGAGGATTACAGCTGGCTGAATGAGTCCAGTACTGTGACGGGGCTTTGCAAGCAGAATCATAATGGAATCACAGAGTACTCCACATAGGAAGGGACCTTTGGAGGTCCTGCAGTTCAGCAGTCTGCTCAAAGCAGAGCTGCTCAGGTCAGTATGCTGAGGATCATGTCCAGTCAAGTCTCCAGCGCCTCCAGCAGTGGAAGTCTTGACAACCCCTCTGCACAACTGTTGCAGTTTCTCTAAGGAATTTATCTGTGGGAGCAAAGGTTTGTTTGAGTATTATTCCAGTGTGCTGTACTGTCTGGTGGGCAACTAAAATTGCCTAATGGGTCCCTTACCAAAAAGTGTTTGACTTTCCTTTCTTTGCAGGATTATGGGGCAAGTTGTTCCTAGTTCTTCAGGTTTCTCCACAAGGATCTCATTCTAGAGATGATCCCTTTTAATAAAGGCTCTAGGGAATATAGCCTTATGCTGTACTTTCCTCCATGTTAGTCTTCCTTACCAATGTGCAACTCAGTGCAGTCTTTTGTCCTTAGCTCTCCAAAAGTTATAAGCATGTGACTTTTAGACCTCTCACCATATCTTTAAGTCCAGTGTTGCCAGCAGTGGGAATCTGTCCTGCTGCACTATGTGGTTTGTGAATTCTGAGTAACTTACTTTGGATAATGTCACATGCTTTATTTATAGCCATTTTGCTACTAAAAAATCTGATTCTCAAAACAAAACTGAATATCTTTCAGGAAATTGTTCTTCACTAGTATCTTTATTGCATTAGGTTTTGTTAAAATTTTTTATGATGTGATACTGTATTTCTTGTGGGGTTAGGTTAGCATAAAATTTACTGTTGTGATTTACGCTAGCTTTCAAAGATTTTGCTTCAATTTAGGACAAGTCCATGGGGTTTTTCTCTGAGCATTTCTTGTACTATCATGTTGCTCTTTCCTTCTGATGATACCAGTGATGAAAAATATTTATTCCCAGTTCTGATTTATGCAATATTCGAAGTCCTCTTGTGTTTTAGGATTCAGATTAAACAGTGCTGTGCTTCAGTAGCTCTGATTTCATGAAAGATGCTCACGAGATGTCTGGACTGGTGCTGGTATTTTATCTGTTCCTATGGAGTCTGTGCTTTGGAATTAGCTGCTTTTCAGCTGCTTTTCAGGACTGACTGCATTAGGTTTATGCATATCAAAATTTGAAAGAGGAATTGTCTTAGGAAGAAGGTATGAACATGCAGGGGAAAAGTTGTCCAACAAACAGTATTTGGTGCATTACAGGATTACAGTGCTGTGGGTAACCCAAATGAGGACCTCTAAAAGGATGTTAAGTCACTGATTGATTCTTTATTCTTAACATAATCTTTTTCATGGTTAGTTTCTAATATTTTTTCTGAAGACTTATGCAGGCTATACTGCAACATAAACATAGATGCCCTTTGTTTCGTGTTACATGTTTTTCCTGTTCCTTAAACAAGAAATCAACCATATTTCATCTTAAATCTCTTATGTTATCTGGTTCTCAGCGTTACTGTTATGTTTACCCCCAAGTATGGTCACAGGTCAGATTGAAACACATCTGCAGTGTAGGAAAAGGAATCTTTTTGACCTTTATCTTCAAGGCTGAAAAGACTTTTGTTCCCAGAGATACTTCTGCAGAACATTAACAAAAAAGCATTAGTAAAGCGCTCAGAATGGTGAATATCTGGATAATGTGCTGGCCTCCAGATGCTTGTCAGATTGGTTTTGTTGGGAAAGAAAAAGATCATAGACCTATTTGTCACCTATGATAGAAGTTTTGTGATTGTTTTCCTTGCTTGCATCATCTGTATGTCAGCCTGTCTATGAAGTATTAGTATCAAGATGCATTTTTACTTTGCTTGGCTTCAGAGTGAAGGAAGGGTCACCTAAAGAGAGCTAGGTATTTCTTGGTTCAGTAGGTAGCTGCTGTTACTTGCATCCAATTAATCATGTGTGTGTGGTACACTGCTCTCATTGCCACACTTTGTTCCTTGCTGTTGTCCCTAGCTAGAGACATTTTCTGAACATCCAGTGTGCTTAGTGTATTCAATGAAAAAAACCCAGATCTCAAACAAAACAACAAACCACTACATATATATATATGGATTATCCACACAGACACACAAAAGAGATGTTTTAGTCATTGATAGGCCTAGTTTGAAGAATTTTGTTTTCTCTGGAGCCCTGAATTACCAAACACGAGTAATTAGTAAGAAATTTATTTCTTTTAGAAGATTTTTCATTTTCTACCAGTGGCTTTTATAGTTTGTTCTATCTGTGATGAATGATGTATCCAGGATTACATAAAAGCTTTGGCTCCTCTGTCTCGCAGTCCAAGCCCCAACGGCAGCCAGTTCCAAAATGGATCAGCTGCTGGCCAAGTCTGAGCCCATCAGTGATGGTGGTAGCACCTCTTAATTTATTTAAGAAGGGGGGAGAAAATGCTGCACAATAGCAACTGGAAGAGAGGCGCTGAGGATATGTGAGAGAAACAGCCTGCAGACACCAGTGTCAGTGCAGAAGGAGGGGAGGAGATGCTCCAGGCACTGTAGCAGGGGTGCCTCTGCAGCCCATGGTGGTCTGCAGTGGAGCAATCTCCATCTTCAGCCCATGGAAGACCCCACACTGGACCAGGGGGTTGCCCAAAGGAGGCTGTGATCCCATGAGAAGCCCATGCTTTAGCAGGCTCCTGGCAGGACCCATGGCCCTGTGGAGAGAGGAGCCCACACTGGAGCAGGTTTGCTGCAGGACTTGTGACCCTGTGGGGGACCCACACTGGAGCAATCTGTTCCTGGAGGGCTGCGCCCCATGGAAGGGACCCATGCTGGAGAACTTTGTGGGCTGCTTTCTGTGGGAGGGACCCGACACCTGGAGAAGGGGAAGACAGGAGGAAGGAATGGCAGGGATGATGTGATGAACTGACCACAACCCTGATTCCCCATCCCCCTGTGCTGCTTGGGGGGGTGGGGGGAGAAGGTAGAGAAATCGTGAGTGATATTAAGCCCAGGAAGAAGGGATGGATGGGGGAAAGATGTTTTTAAAAGTTGGTTTCATTTCTGATTATCCTGCTCTGAGTTGCTTGGTAATTAAATTTCCCCAAGTCGAGTCTGTTTTGCCCATGACAGTACTGGGCAAGTGATCTCCTTCTCCTTAGCTCAGCCCACCAGCCTTCCATTGTATTTTCTCTCTCCCGTTCAGCTGAGGAAGGGATTGCCTTTGGTGGACAACTGGCATCCAGACAGGGACAACCAACCACGATAGCATGCTAATATGCTAGTTTGTATAGAAAATAGTTTAATAAGTACAACTTACTGGACAAGCTACATTTGAGATTCACATCACTGCTGATGAGGGATGGGTGCTGTAGGCTTGCATGTTTTTCTGTCATGCATGACATAGCTGCCAGGCAGAAGGCAAGTGATGAGTTCGTGCAGTTTTGTTGATTCTGATACAGTGAGGAGTTGTGTAAGAAGCTGACAGCTCATTATATATTACTACTTTTGGGGTATTCTTACTGTATCTACTTTACAAAGAGAGCTCTTAACTTTGGCACTGAGGCTGGCGAAAAGTTTCTGGAGCCAATTTGTCACAGTTGTGTAAATGTGCTAAAGCTCTCTGACCTTACAGAATTATATTTAAACTTACACCCACAGAAAACCTGTTTGCAAGCTCTCAAGTTACAGAAGTGCAAGTAAATGATGCTTGCAAACCTATATCATTAATGAAGGGAATCTGAAAATCAAAATGAGGCCTTTGATTTTCATGTGCACTGGTAGAACTAATTGTAATTATATGACTATGGAAAATATGGCAATCCTTGCCTAGTCTTGAAATGCTAATTCTGTTTAATGTTGCTTCTGAACAAGCCCTGCAAGTAATTTATTCCGTCTTTCTCTCAGTGCAGAAATGCTACATATAGTGTTACTTTTTTAGTATCTTTTGCAGTTTTTGTTTCTTTTTCGTTTTTTCTTTTTTTTCTTTTAATCTAGAAACACTTGTGGACTAATATTCTCTTGGAATATTATTAAATGATGTCTTTTTATCTGGATTTTTTTAAGTTCCTAAGATTCATCCTCTTGCTTCTGACTACGGTTCTTTTCATACTACATTAAAACTTTTTAATGCCTTAATGAAAATAATGAAAGTTCTTTGAGTATTTTTGGTGTAATTATATGAAGAATTGCTTTGTGAGGCCTGTTCAAGTCCTCAGTGTCCCCCTGTCAGGATAAATATGGTCTTTGCTTATTATTGTAGTGGAGAAAGTGCCTTCTTTGCCCTAGTCTTTCTGTTGCCTCCTTCAGTAATCCCAGGCTTCTGAGATTAGAGGGGAAGTCTGGAGGAAGGCTTTGGTGGAGGAGAAACAGGTTAGGCAGTGCTAAAGCTGCACATACGTAACTCCATGCGGCCTGTTGGGATGCACCTGTGAGGCCAGTGTTATTGCAGGGCCACCATCTATTGTCTTGATACTGTCTTCAGTCATGATGTTTGGGAGAAATTCACAAAGGCTAGAAGAAAGCAGATGTCTCTCCTATGTTTAAGAAGGGCAAGGAGTATGTGGGGAACTGTATCTTGATCAGCCTCAACTCAGACCCTTGGAAAGTGGATGAAGCCTTGCTGAAGTCAAGGCAGATAACATGCACTGCTTTCCCCTTATCGATCCATCCTCCATGGCATCATAGAAAGCTATCCTTTTACAGGAACGTAGCTTCTAACTCTGTGGTTCTATCCCAGGCTTGTCAAAGCATCTTTTTCCTGACGACAATTCTTTTAAATGCAGAATATTCCATTCAGAAACCATTTATTTCCCTTACAGGTTTCAACTGTTAAAACAGAGTCAGCATGTTCTCTGATGAAGGCTGCTGACTCCGTTTGGTATCCCAGCAGGTGACCTCTCTAAATCTGTCAATCCCGGTTCTAATGAGTGACCTGTTTAAAATAGATCTCTGCTAGTATCTGTTTTCATCTCTTCAGTGTTTTAAACTTTGAAGTGAATCCCTTCATTTGCTTTTCCAGTCAGATTTTTATGAAAAATGCTGGTGCTTCAGCCCAGTGTTGGAAGCTCATTTTTGTTTAAGTGATTTTAAATATAAGCCTTTTTGGTGCTTATTTGTACTTGGGTCAATATTTGATTCTCAGGGTTAGCCCCCCAGCCTAGCTGTGCTGGTCATTCCAAGGCTGAGCTGCACACAGCTCGGTAGCTTTTACGTTATGCTCTGACCACACAGGAATGGAGCAAATCACTGCTTTCCTAGTTCAGCTTTGCAATTATACTGGGGGGAGGTGGAGAGTGTGCCTGTGTCTGATAATTCAGAAAAGCTGCCATTAAAAGGATAATCACTCTACGTAATCTTTTGCATCCTACTAAATGCTTAGACAGTGGTTACTGCTAAACTGCATGCTATTTCTGTGGAGGAAAAAAAGGAAAAGGAATTAAAAACCTGATTGGACCTTTATGATCTTTTTTAAAAAATACAGTAGCTTCATCTTTTAGGGCTGTTTGCCCGCACTCCTGTTGTTGTACTTACCTGGTTGGGGTTTTTTAAAGGAAATATGTGTTAGTTGAAAATGTCTATTTTCTCTGCTTTAAAAAGCCATTCAGTAATTCCTTAGAACAGCCGATGAGAGAGGGAAGTACAGAAAGGATATTGCTTACTAAAGATGGCTGTTGTTCAGTTCCTGTGACATAAATTGTAAACTTCTACTGAAGTTCTTAGTTTCTGCAAGTGTGAAAAGATACAGATGGTTGATACCATTCTACATGCACTAAAGGTCACTTGTATGTCGCTAGCTCTAATAGTAAAGTTGTGGAGTTTTGGTGTCCTTGCACAAGTTCTTAAAATAGGTTATAGTTAATTTAAACTACGGTCCTTATTGCAGATGGTCATTAAACACTGTCCTAATGTTATACTGTACTCATCCTCCCTGATGAGCAGAAAGTCTTTCATAGAATCACAGAATGAACCAGGTTGGAAAAGACCTTTAAGGTCATCAAGTCCAACCATTACCTCAGGACTGCCAAGGCCACTACTAAACCATGTCACTTCCATTGAAAAAAATGCAAACACTACTTTCCTGAGCACCTGAATGGTTTATAGGGTTGCTTGTCCTCGCTGCATGTTTTGTAGAGCAGCAATGAGAGGCAATTGCTGTTTTGTTAGTAACTCTTTGAAAGGCATGAAAAAAGCTTACACAGCAGGAAAGAAAGAAGGATTTCTGTCCCTGACTGATGTGCCATCATGGGGAGAGAAAGAAAATTCTTAATATGTGATTTAGGCTGCAAACTTGCTAATACGTAATTTGTTTATTTTCTGATGCTGTGAACTGCTGAGGTTAGCAGCTGTTACATGTTCACTTGAAAGCATGCTACCTCTCGCTCACTCATGTGCCCCCTCCCTCCTTCTCACCTCCTGGATCCATCAGGATATCCTTTGAGAAACAGCAGCACTATTTCCCAGTTGGAGCTGTGTGCAGTGAAGCTCACTGATCTCAATGCCATGTGACTGGAAAAGCAAGGAGCAGATTGACATCCGGTACACACTCTGCTACTCAACAGCCAAAAAAAAAAAAAAGGGGGTGGGAGTGAGGAGGGGAGGTTCCCTGGCTTTTTTCCTAGCACTGTTAATTCCTGCCGGAGCCTGTTTGCCTCGAGCTCTGTTCATGGCAGTAACAGAAGCAGCAGTGCTTATCCGCCAGCTCAGTGCTCTCAATGAGGTCAAGCTGGATCAAAGGGCAACCTCCTGCGGAAGCATCTACTGTAAGTTCTGCTACTGCTTTTTTCACACTCCCTCCAAATGAATCATAGCCTGTACAGTTGAGCCAGGCTTCGGTGCTTTATGTCTCCCTGGCTGATAATTTTGTGTGAGGTTGTCAGGTTTCATGTTAATTGAACTTGTCAGGAAGGTGCCTGTTGGATAATAATACTGTGCATTTTGGGAGGAAAAGGCTTATTGTTCTGTTATTTTCTGGGGGATGGAGGAAGAAAGTGTGGTTTTGTCCTTTTTGAAGAGCTCCAAGCTGTTGAGGTGACAGCAGCTCACCAGATTTTGTTTTATGTAATCTACATTTTGTGCTTTCTAAATAAAGTAATAGTAAAATGTCTTTCAAATGTACTTTGCTTCCACCAAATAGCTATTCTCAAAAGAATAGCTACCTAAACATTTATTTAATTACAACAAATAAAGAGAGAAAGAGGAAACACTTCATTGAAATCTCGGAATCAAGTGTAGTAATTAAATTTCAGAGACACTCTCCTTACACAGGCTGCTGTTCACCTGAGGGGTCTCTGATGTGATCGTTCAGAAGTATTTCTTTAAAACTCAATTCTGAGTTAAAGCTGGTTTGAATGGAACTTTTCAGTTACAAGGACTTTCACAGTGAGATGAAAAATTTCTCACTTCATGTAATGAAATGGCTGGTTCTGCAGAAGTGCTGTTTAGCATGAAGGAATGCTGACTTCTGCAGGTGGTGGTGTCTCATTTACAGCATGGAATCCTGGGGCAGTAATGAAGTGCTGGGCTGTAAATTTTTCAGCTACATAACCCAACTTTTTGTAGTACAGAAAGCTTACCTGAATATATATCTGGAAGGCTTGCAGAGTGGTTTCAATGGATTGAACAAAATAACTTCCACCTGTTGGATTATTTTTAATAATACATTGTAAACCCTGAGGAGAAATGGAATAAAATATCACAAATTGTTACTGCTTGCTGCTGTAAAGTTCCTTGTAAAGGAGGATGACATGATGCCTCTTTGTAAAGGAGGATGTCCTGATCTGCAGCTTGTGTCTGGAAACTGGGTTGTTACTGGCATAGTGAAGCAGCCTAGTGTTACATATGACAAATGTCATGAAGACTCAAGGTATTGCTTTACCCCCCAGAGTCTAATGTCTCTGGGTTGTTTTTTTTTTTTTTTTGCCAATTATAGTATTCTTCTTACCTCCTTCAGTAATATTCTTAGCTTTCTTAGATACCTAACTTGGATTTCGGGTAGAAGAAAGGGGGGAAAAATAGTGTGAAATCAGGTCATGCAACATTTAGGTATGAATAATTGCTGGAGTGATTTGTGAAACAGTGTCTTGAAGACCCATTTACGACTCTGTATTTCTGTTTAATAAATAGAAGACCTATTACTTTAAAATACTATGATTTTTGTTTGTCATTACTGCAATATAATACGAGAAGGTAATCTGATGCTTAACCACTTGCATTTTGAGGATGGGATCAAAAAGCTCTATGGATCTGTCACTTGATGTTTTTGTTTTTGGATTTATGTATTTTCTTGGTTTAACAGAAGCTGTCTTTGATTCCTTTGAGACAGCTCTGTTTTTAAACATATATAATAGGAAGAAAACCATACTGTATCTTTTTGTCCAGATGGTGATGTGCCTCTTAATTTCAGCATTCAGCTTCTGAGTTGATCGTAGTTGAAGATGAAATGACTGATACTGAAGATAATGAAGAAGAGGATTTAGGAGTCATGGATGATCAACGTAGTGTAATTCTTCATCTCATCTCCCAACTGAAACTTGGCATGGACCTTACCAGGGTATGGACACCATTTCTCTCTTATAATGGTTCATTATTTCTGCTTCTTCTCATCCTTCTCTTTGTGTGTATTTGTACACATGCGTGTTTCCTGTGACCATGTTTTGCCCCTGTGGACAAAGAAGTTTGCCTTTTTATAAAGGTTTGGTTCCAAGCAGATACAGAGGGCTGTCTCCTGCTAGGCAGGGTTTCACAAGAAGTGACCACATCAGATTTTGTAGGGTTGGGGAAAGAGAAAGCAAAAAGAATTAACCTCTTCCTTAATTTTATTGTAAGTCTTTCAAAGCAGCTGTATGTCGTGTATGTATCTCACGTGCATAATAAGTCCAGGTGCATGTTTGGAGAGCAATAATGGCAATGGTATAGATGGAAGTGAGTGCTCAAGTTACTGTTTTGTGGACAGGATTCTATTTAATTATTTGGCAGCTTAAAAAGCCAGAGGATGGTAAAGAAATCATAGTCTTCAATGTATCACTGTTTTTGTCTGTGTTAAATTGCTCACCAGTTTAACCTTCTGTGCATCCATCTGGTCCTGGAACCAACACTGTTAGGAACTTCTCTATACTGATGTGATCAGAGAAATTATGGTGTCTGAGAAATTTCCCTTAAGTCCTTAGAGTTGTGGAAATAGAATCATAGAACAGTTAGGGTTGGAAAGGACCTTAAGGTCATCTAGTTCCAATCCCCCTGCCATGGGCAGGGAAACCTTCCACTAAACCATGTCACCCAAGGCTCTGTCCAGCCTGGCCTTAAACACTGCCAGGGATGGAGCATTCCAGTGCCTCACCACCCTTACAGTAAAGAATTTCTTCCTTATATCCAATCTAAACTTCCCCTGTTTTAAGTTT
>JANRGW010020440.1:0-21770 GCA_024733675.1 Psilopsiagon aymara
AAGGAAAGGAAAGGAAAGGAAAGGAAAGGAAAGGAAAGGAAAGGAAAGGAAAGGAAAGGAAAGGAAAGGAAAGGAATAAAAGAAGAATATGCTTTGCATCGAAGGACCTTGTTGGAGGGAGGGAAGAGGAGTTGAATCCCTTGTCTTTCACAAGAAGGTATATTACAATAGAAAGTATAATGCAGTCACCTGTGTCAACCACCTCTGCTTCTCCAATCCTGAGAGACACTTAGGTTTTGTAGTTTCTAGCAGGACACCTTGGGACAGCAGTGAAACGTCTGCAGCAGTTTCTGGGAGTTACCTAGTTCATGTTACCCAAATAGGTGTTAGAATAATGAAGCCCATTTTTCCTCTTGAAAATAAGCCCAGTCAAAATTGTCCTTAGAGTGAGTGGTGGGTGCACATAGGACTCCTGCAAGTGATTGCACAGAACATGTTTCCAGTAGCATCCTTGACAGTGAGTTGAACTAGGTGACATGCTGTCATCTGGACATCAAACATACACTCTTTGCACATGAAACTCATTGCACTCTTTGCACATGAAACTCATCCCATTTGGAAATAGCATCTATGTTATTTCAACTGTGCTGATGCAAGTCACATGTGGGACAAACAACGCAGATCACCTCAGAAACTGTACCAAAGGCCACATTTTGGCTGGAATTTAGATAGATGCATAGATAGATAGATAATAGAGAAATAGACAGACAGACACAGGCAGTGCTTTCCTTTCCTTTTGTTAATTTTTGGTTTTCTTTTTCATCTTTTCTTCTTTCCTTCTTTCTTTCCCTTCCCTTTTCCATTACGTTGCCCTTTCCCTTTCCCTTTCCCTTCCTCTTCCCTTTTCCTTTTCCCTTCTTTCCCTTTCCCTTCTTTCCCTTTTCCTTTCTCTTCCCCTTCGCATTCTTCCCTTTTCCTTCCCCTTTTGCTTCCCTTTCTCTGTCTGCTTTTTGATTTCTTTCCTTGGCTTCCAGTCCCAGTAAGTACTTAAAGGGGAATTAGCCACAGACCTTTTTCACTTGTTTTCTCTAGAAATAAAGGATTTCTTCAGAATTCATTTTAATCCACAAATGTTTCTTCAACAATGGCTAGGAGAAGACAACAAGTGCTTCAGCACAGGCTGACGCTATAATTATGCTATAAATGGCATGTTTCAAAGCTGTGTATAAACCTTGCTAACTTTTGGCTGAATGCAGGTTTTAGTTTGAATTACTGGGAAAAAACAGATTCAGGAAAAGGGGTACAGTTATTTCCTACTTGTGCCCTGCTCTCCATTTGATTTGGACAGCATTGCATTTCTTCTGCTGAAGTCGTGGGCTGAATTCAGCAGCTGCTTTAAATCTGGGTTTGTCAATGTCTCGCCTTTTTGAGAAGCCTCTCTATAGGCTTCTCATTTTTTCTCTCCAGAAAAGGCATTCATATTTGCTTCCATAGAAGTGTGATGGTTTCTGTGCTGCAAATGTGTTTTTCTTGGCATCAGGTCTGTTATTAATAACTCAGAGCTGGACTCTTCTCCTTGAGTTCAAAGAGACACTGCTTTACTCATCGCACACCCTCTGTCTGAACTAATGGATAAAACAGCCAGAAGTCAATTAGCTTGCAACCAAAAGTGTTGCCATGACCTGTCCTTACAGTGAATTTGACTTTGGCTGTTTCTGGGCTTGTTCTGAAAGCCAGGTAGTTTTTGGCAAAGAAAAACAAGCACGCATTCACATTGTAGAACAATTGAGATGGTAAATCTGGTCCCTGGGGATATTACATGTCTGTTCCTGTTTGCACATGAAAGGATCCTTTCTACTAAATCTCTCAGATTCAATTCCCATCTGTGTTCTGCCAATTAGTGAGGTGGGCAGTACCCAAAACAGATGCTGCTGAGCACTGGGGTGCCCACCTTCTGTAGAACTGATGGCAGTGCTGTCCTAGAAAGCTAATATATCAATAGTACCTTCTCTAGCAGAAAGGAAAACAATCCCGAGAGGAAATTGGTCTGCGTTGACAGAAGCAGGATGCAGTATCAGCAAAGCACAGATGATGGCAGCAAAGTATAAACCCAAAAGAGCTGGGAAAATACCAATTACATTTAATAAGGAGCAGGAAAACTCATAAATAAGTTTCTGGATAGCTGATCTTTGGGGTCTCTGATGATTTGAAATCAAGTGCTGTGAATACACCTTCCTTCAGGACAGCAACATTCCTGTTCATTACAGCACCTGGTAGACAAATATTTGCTTATAACAGTGGCTCACAGTGGATATAACAGATAGAAGTGTAATTGTTCCCATGCTAATTAGTACAGGTACAATACGTTCCCTGTGGAACTCATTGCCACAATGTTAGATGCTTTTGACATTGAAAATCATCTTCCTTTCAGAAGAGTTACAACTATGGGAATACATTGGAGATCACTGTGGCTGTATTTATTCCTGGACAGTAGAGTGCATTGGTGTGATTTCTTGCCTGGGTAATCTTCCCCTAGTTTCTCTGCATTGGTAGTGCATTTTTAGTTGTGGTTCCCGCTTGCTGAGAAGGCAAGTGTATAACTCCATAGGCATTTGTGTGCTTGCTCAAGCACATGAGCAGTAAATCTGGCAAAGATGCTCATGGTTGTTTATACAGAGAAGCTTTCTTCTGGATCCACTGAGAGCCTGAATCTGATATATCCCTGTTGCACTGCTTACTGAAGGATCACATTGCTGCCCTCTCCCTTATAGGCACACATACTTGGCCAGTTACAGGGTTTTGATGCATGCTAGCTCTGGTTTAGTGTCTCATGATACCAGCGTCTGAGACCATATTCCTTTTCCACTTGTGGAATGGCTAATTAAGTAGCCCTGTGGCTAGACCTCCTATCTAGTCATCTTTATGCTAAAGCAGAAGAAGTGCTTTTACTTCATAGAATCATCTAATGATTTGGGTTGGAAGGGATCTTAAAGATCACCTAACTCCAACCCCATACCATGTGTAGTGACTTCTTCCACTAGACCACATTGCTCAAAGCCCACATTTAACCTTCTTTTGGAGAGAGACTTAACTCTGTTCCTCCAGCTGCACAGCCTAGCCATAAAGACAGGTTTCCAGACATGTGGAGTCTTTTCAACCAGTCATTCCTTGGTGGAAATGCAGTCCTGTGGTTCAGCAGCCAGCGCCAGCTTCCCCACTTCCACTAACAAATGTAATAATCACCCCTGGAGCTGTCAAGTCACTTTGCATCTAGATGATGGGGAATCATCCAAAAGCTTGCTCACTGCCTGGCAACCGTAATTGGCGTTAAGAGCTGCAGTGAAAGGACTGCTTAACTTGACAACTAACAACATATTCTGGCCTTTCTATGTCTGTCACTGTCTGAATAATACATTTTGTCAATGGAGTGGTTTTTAATAAGTCTCTTGTATCACCTGTTTGGAGGAAAAGACATAGGAAAGGCCAGGAGCCAGTGAGACTCCTGCTACAACAGGGGCTAAATCAGCCCTGGTTTTGTCAAGACAGGGAAACACCTGAATCACCACAGGTAGAAGAGGGTGAACAGATCAGTAAAAGCCTTTGGCAAAACAGGAGAGTTGTTTTTGTATGGGATTGGCAGCAAAACGCAAGGCTGGTCCCAGGAAATGAGAGAATGCCCCACCATTCAAAAGAATGGATGGGCCCCACCAGTGACTCTGGTGCAGGTACAATGAGATGGTGGAACCAGCATTGTGATCTTCAGTGCATCCTGTCCTTCCACGTGTGATCACTCATAGAGTAGCTCATCTCTGAGCTGACAAGTTTGTATGTAAGTGCAGAGCAGTGATGGGATGCTCAGAGGTCCTCAGGGACTGCCACCTCACAGTACAATGCGAATGGCTCAACTTGCCAGGGGCTAACTCCACAATGACAAAAGTGCCTGCCTCTTGTCTCTGCTGACACCAGATAATAAAATCCAGCTGAAGTCCAGTCTTAGACCTCACCATTACAAGCAGGTAACCCCAGGTTTCTAACGGGTCTTGGGTACCTCATTTATTTCAAGGCAACAGGCAAAGACTGGGTCAAAGCAACTTTCCAACAGCTCTGGGGTTCCTCATGGAGGAGAAAACCGAGTGCCTGATAGCATAATTGTACACTGGTGGAAACTGTGCCATCTGTCCAACATGTTCACATTAAATGAGTGAGGTGTGGAACACACTGGGTTGACTCTCACTCTGGGCTGGAGAAGAACATGTACAGCCCTTCTGTCTCCATCGCCCATCTGGAATGCATTGACACTAACGCTCCTCAGTAGTGTTCAGGTTGTACGCATTCTAAGGGCCAGGCTTTTTCTTACCAACGGCTCCTTGCTTCAATCCTAGCTGAAGCTTGTGGGTGCCTCTATTGTACAAATACTCATCAAGAAGTGTTAGTTCAAGGTGGAGCTGTGTTTATGATGTGAGGTTTGCATGAAAGCATAAGCAATAGTTAAAGCTGAGGACTCTAAAAATACTTCATGCATACATTCAGCATTGCTAATGCACCTCAGCTATTAAGAAATCTCTCTATCTGTGCAAAGGCCCCTGATTTCCATATTACTAGAGGAGATAAGTGAAGTACGTTTGAAGAGATTGCAGCTAAGCCTTTAAAAGAAGATAAGAAAAAAGACTTGACCCCTTCTCATGTTCAAGATGTTAATGAAAGCTGATCTGTGGCAGGGGTTAAGGAAACCACACTTGCTACAAAGACCGTTTCCTGCTTGGGAAGATAGTCTTTATACAAAAGGTCTTACATGAACATGCTTGCATCTCCTCTCTTAGGGGAGGCAATTCTGGGGAAGGAAAAAGCAGGGTGTTCATATCAATCAATTGGAAGTGATCCATCTCTTCTTAATTTAGACAGCACAGTGTGACTGCCTCCAGCTGAGCTGGCTGAGATTCAGGTTGGGAGGAAGACTTGCTGTTCAAATTGCATGTGGATACCCATGGAGGAGAAATCAGGATTGTGAGAGGACAGGAAGCTACAGAGGAGAACGGTGCAATGCAAACAGAGTTCAGGCCTGTTGAGTTCAGGTACAAATCCATACCACCAAATACCTTCTTCACCAAAGCCAAGCTGGTTCTCACAGCATCAAGACCTCTTTTCCACCTTGAGACCCCAAATGCCAAGCGCAGCTCATCTGTAGGTCCAGCATTGGAATTCTGATTAGTGAGAGGACCCACAGTGCTGCATGTACTGGGGTTGTGGTTATAGGCTGCCCTCTGCACAGACTAGATTTGCAGCACTTTCCTTCTCCTATGTCCTAGCACATGCCACTCTCTCACAGCTCATCATGGAAGACATTTTCATGGTTTGAAAGGTGAGAAAGCACAAAGTTAGATTTGTTGATGGTGCTGTGCTTATATTCTCCTCATCTGAGGTGAATATCCCTGACTGTAAGTGGTGGAGACAGCATCAGCCACCCTGGAAGTCTATTTGTTGACTGCTAATTAGACCCCTATCTTTAGATGTTTAACACTGAGCAGATCTCAAGTGTCTCAGAAAGTACTGCAGGAATTTCCGAGGGATCTTGTCCCTACATTTGCTATGGCCAGGAATCATTCACACATACTCAAATCACTCAAAACACAGATTTCTTTCATTTTTTTCTTCATAAAAGCCTCAGCTGACAAACCAGTCCAGTACAGGGATCTGATGGATTGCTGTGTGTTTATGGTACGTTAACATAGCAAATAGGTGGTTGCCTGACTGTGTGATGCAGTAGAAATTGCTTACACATCCTTGTATCGTTATACAATACAAATGTCAATCATTTAAAACAAATAAAAGCTTTAAGTCAGTTAACAAACTTCCTTTTACTTTTTCACATTATTTTATTTTAAGGAAAAAATGCATAATGCACCCAAAGTGGATTGTTTATTCATTATTTCTGATGAGGAATTATTTTTATAGGGGATGTGAAAGAAACCTGTTCCTGGACTAATATTAGGTGAGGCAGACATGTATCACTCTCTACTGTGGTAAAAGCTGTAGGTTTTATTTCTAAACTTGAAATTGCAGATTGATTGCTTTAAGCTGCACCAGGGGAGGTTTAGATGGAGCTGAGGAACAATTCCTTGCCCAAAGGGTTCTCAGGCATTGGAACAGGCTGCCCAGGGCAGTGCTGGAGTCATCATCCCCGCAAGTGTTCACACATTGTGGAGACGAGGACCTCAGTGCCATGGGTTAGTGGTGGCCTTGGCAGTGCTGGGGTAAAGGTTGGACTTGATGAGCTTAAAGGTCTTAACCAATATGATGGATTCAATGGTTATATGATTCTAAAGCACAAATTCATTTAAAGACTGGCTATGGAAAGGATCCATTTAGGTTTTAGTATGCAGAGCTTTCCTTCAGCATTTCCATAAATTTACACACACACAAGTTTAAAAAAAAAAAAGGAATAGTTTGGAGGGAACATTTGGGCATTTTGCTCAGATTTTGCAATTCTAGAAATGTCAGGTTATGTAAAAAAAGAAGCTTGGGAAGACAGATTTCATGGAAGGGAAGATGAGGTTGAGAATGTGATTTTCAAAGACATGCTTAGCTGCCAAATCTAGAGGAAAAAGTGTGTTGGACCAGAAACAAGGTCTGGCCAGAGCAGGAAGGGCATTCTCCTTAGACCTTCATTCACCTCCAAATCTCCCTGCCTGCTTTCTTCCTGTCCATCCTGCCTACACATTCTAGCAGGCATCCTTAAATTTAAAGTGTCTTTACAACTCCCTGTCTCCAGGTAGGAGCTTCCAGAGCAGCTACATGGACATCAAGCTTAGAGCATGGACAAGGTTAGCATTTATAGGTTTTGTTTGCATTACACCAAGGGTAAAAGTGGAACTTACGGGTGCTTTTGCAACTAGAAATAATGCAAAAGGCATAATGGTAAAATAATTATGAAGTACAAAGGTATAGTTAAACTCCAACATTTTGCTTCATTTCGTAATTGCTATATTTAAGTAATAGACAATTTCTTTCTAAATTTGGGTTGCTAAAACTATAGGAAAATAAAGCATCTCTACAAACCTTCTTTTATGCCTCTGAATCTGAGTCACAAAGCAGCTCATTTTCAGATCATCCAGGTTCTAAGCCCGGAGTATTTCTGGTTCCGCATAAACCCAGGGAGGTGCTATGATGAGTATGAGAGGCCTGTTCTTTTATACAGTGCCAGCAACAAATGGGATCTCCTGGTAAAACACTAACCTGTATGATCTGCATAGATTTTAGTTGGTATCACCATGCTCTGCAGGAGTGGCTTTGCTTTTGTTGGGATATCATTATTACATTGTTCCAGCAGTGGACTGGGAAGTGGTAGTCACTGTGCAATCACAGAGGGAAGAGGCTTCCTCACTCAACATGCTGCAGTGCAGGTTCAAAATGGAAAAGAAAAGGAGTAGAAGAACAGAAGGAGAAAATGGGGGGTCCCAGTTGAGGCTCCCTTAAGCATCAGCAGTCAGTGAATAAGGTCTCATTTTTTCACCTCCATCCCTGGCAGTGTTCAAGGCCAGGTTGGACAGTCTTGAATGACATGGTCTAGTGTTAGGCATACTTGCCCATGGCAGGGGGGCTGGAACTGGGTGATCTTAAGGCTCTTTCCAGCCCAAACCATTCCATGATCCTATGATTTAAGTTTGAAAGTAATATGGAGATAGATAGGCTAACACTGATAACATGAACAAGAAAGACACTTGAGGTGCTGAAGTGTATCCAAAGAAGGCTGGGGAAGGATCTGGAGCACAAGTGTTATAGGAAGCAACTGAGGGAACAGCGGCTGTTCGGCCTGAAGAAAAGGAGGTTCAGGGAGACCTTATTGCTCTCTACAACTGCTTGAAAGGAGGCTTTAATGAAGTTGGGGTTGGTCCCTGCCCCCAAGGAACAAGGGACAAGACAAAATGAAATGGCCTCAGGTTGTACCAGGGGAGGTTTAGATTGAAGATGAGGAAATATTCTCCCCCAAAAGCGTTGTCAAACACTGAAACAGGTTGCACAGGTAAGTGGTGGAGTCACCATCCTTGTAGGTGTCTAAAAGACATGTAGATGCGACACTTGGGAGCATGGTTTAGTGGTGGATTTGGCAGTGTTGGGTTACTAGCTGAACTGAATGATCTTAAAGGTCGTTTCCAGTCTAAACAGTTCTATGATTCTATTATAACAGCAGGCTGACTTCTTGCACATGGAAGTAATTAAAAGTGAATTGTCAGTCTTGTGGACACTCCTGATATCCATTTTCAGCTGTAACTGGGGAATAACATACAGATATGAAAGCTTTTCTTTGGAACAAAATTGTTCTGAAGCTGGAGCTAATTAATTTGAGAGTGCCGGAACTCTCAAAACTAGTGCATTTTAACAGAAAAAAGCCAAAAAAACAGAGGCATTTTAGACATTCTCAGATGTAAATGTTTGATTTTAATCTCTGTAGGTCCAGGATGAAGCGTTTCTGTTTTAAGTGGAAATGAAAGTGTCAGGCTGATTTATTTCAGCAAAATTTGATTTTCAAGTCACATTGCCTCTGATTTATCTTGTACTCTACCCAGATAATCCTACCTATGCTGGTCGCTCCCTGGAGAGGAGATCTCACCTTCCATGAGATCTGCAGGTTCACATACAAGCTTATGAAAAGTCAAGTAGAGCAGAAGAAAGCACGTCTTGAGCTTGTTACAGAGATTTTCCCTCACCAGGTTGTTTATGGTCTGTCCATGTCTCCAAGGCTTGGGCTGAAGACGGGATTCAGTTCACTGTAAGCTTTCTGTTCAGGCCTTTTCTGTTCAGCTTTCTCCATCAAAATCCATGCTAATAACGGGCTGCATTTTGCAAAACCTCTGTGCCTGTGTGTTCAAGACATCTGAGAGCATATAGGGACCATTCCAGCTCCCATCCCTGGCAGATTTAAGAAAACAGCTATAAAAACTGCTCCTTATCTTTCATCCCCTCCCGTTGTTTAAGGGTTTATGGAGCCAACCCAAGGGGACCCATCTAAGCAAACATAATGATTAGGGCAAAGCCAAAAGCGAGAGGATTTGTCCAGTTCCCTGACATCAAAGCACTGAGATATCAAAGGAACAAAAGTACCTACAGACATAAAGACAACTTCTGAAGAGGCCTCCAGGGCCTACATATTCATCTTGGTCTTTTTGCTTCACTTGCTAACAGGGAAAATCTATATGTGTTGTGAACCTCTTAACCCGGAGCTGTTCTCCAGAATGCTAATACAAGAGATTACCAAGGTCTTTGAAGAGTATATGAGAGTCATTGTCTCAGTGGCAATATAATCCTAAGTGTGCAACTCCAGCAGGAGGCAGGAAAGGCTAGCTGTTGGTCTGAATTTTGTCCCACCAGGTCTGCAAGTCATGAATGGCCATAAGAATATAGATAGTAATATTTGTACAGTGTCAGTCTAAAGTCCCCCTAAACTAATATCCAATATTATGAGTTAAGACCATGGGCATAGGAAAAACTATATCGTATATACTGGTACTTTACCCATGTCAAGAGATCTGTAGTCAAGGGTCTTTTGACACAGATGTGGAATTTTAGTGTTTTATAGTCCTATATTTTTAACTCTTCCCTTCCTCAACCAGACACTTATCCAGCTAGTTTTTGAATACTAAGTATATGCAGTACCCTGCTGCAAGAATTTCAGTTTCACTCTGTACAACATGAAGAAACGGACAACTTGTGCCAGAAGCAATGTCTTTGTATAACAACTCTGCAATTTTTATGTCAGAGGGGTCACCTATGCTTTCTGATATAAAGGGAGTACAAGCAGTGCTTGGGTACTCCTCCATGTTGATTCGTGCTTCCATGCCCAAACCTGGATGCTCAACTATAGATCAAAGCCCTGTTGTGCTAAGCACTGTGCAAACACAAAAAACTCCTTGTAGCAAAATGCACCAGCATATCTACAAGGCTTCTCACCAGCACTGCTCCAAAAGCTTTACAAAGGATCTTGACCGCAAAAGAAATGGGGGAACCATCTGCTCAAGGTCACCCAGCGGAGTCAGGAATAAATGTGGGGAGTTTCCTCTTCATCAGCCTTCCCTGTACCTACAAGGATACAACAGCTATTCTGAATAACCCTGACGAACAATGAAGCATGAAGGCTGGGACCCCTTCAGGCTCATTTCATCCCGGCAGTTCTTGCACTCTCAGACACTCCAGCACTTCCCAGAGCATGCAATGCCGCAGTCTGGGGTGAGTTATTAATACTGACATTGTAATTAATACAGAACACCCAGCAATAAATAATAAATGGAAAAAATCAAGGAGCAATTATTATTTGTTTATCCATATTCAATCAGAAACTTGGAATTGAAGAAGCACACACCCACACTTATTATTTCTCCATGATAAAATCAACAGCACTAGGAGAGCTCTACAGGGAAACCAAGGAAAAAAGCTATTTAGTATGAATGTGGTCAGTTTGTGCAGATTAGCTTCAGAGTCAGAGAACAGTCCCTGCTCTGATTTATTTAATAGCACAGGCATGGACTAGTTGAAGAAATAAGTGGTGGCAAATTGTTGGATGTAACTGGAAAATATTATTGCAAGTTATTAAATTATAATTGTGAGTCTCTACTTCTCTGAAATGTCTTTATATCTTCCTCAAAATCACTTGAAAATTGTATAACTGAAATGAGCTGCTGATGCTTTACTCAGGAATTATCCTTGCTGAAGATTATTGACCTGTCTAAAGACTGGCCTTTGGGTGGTTTTTGCGACGAATAGCTATCTCCTGTATTCATGTTGCATGCCACTAGGCAGATAAACACATCTCAGAACTGTCTTTGGCCCTGTATTTTTCCACTCTATTTCATTCAGGGCATCACAAAGCATAATCTCAGAATTAGGGCTGCTTTTCATAGAATCACAGATTGGTTTGTGTTGGAAATGACCTCAAAGCTCAGTTGCCATCCAACCCCCTGCCTTGGGCAGGGATGCCTTCCACTAGAGGAGCTTGCTCCAACTCCATCCAACCTGGCCTTGAACGCTGCCAGGTCAGTGCTTCTCTGGGCACCCTGTGCCAGCTCCTCAGCACCATTACAAAGAAGAGCTTCTGCTTAAGAGCTCATCTCAATCTCCCCTCTGGCAGGTTAAAGCCATTCCCCTTTTCCTGTCCCTACAGGCCCTTGTCCAAAGCCCCTCTCTGTCCTTCCTGTTGGTCCATTTAGCTACTGGAAACTGATGTAAGGTCTCCCTGGAGCTAAGCTGAATAGAAAGAGGGAGAGACCTTTGGTTCTTCCTCTGCCATTCCAAAGTTCCTTTTCATCTATTGCTAGCTCTGAGATTCAGTAAGTGATCTTTCCTAGCATCAGCATCTCTGAAACCATAAATCATTCTCCGCATGTTATAGTTTTCCTAGGACAAGTGACTCAGTCCTAATTTTCAGAATGCTCCAGATGGTTCAGTCCTTTTTTTTTTTTTTTTTTTTGGTGTCTTCAAACAGACGGCAAAGTATTTTGGGGATCAGGAATTTTCTTTACATCTAAACTTGCCACTACCAAGATGGAAAAAATGCTCCTCTCGGGTAGTTAAATATATTAATACTTGTCAGGCCCTTGTATTCTACAGGACAGAATCTCAAAGATGTATGAAACTGGACCTTTCTTCTTGTTTCACAAACAATTACAGAATCATGGAATAATTGGGGTTGGAAAGGACCTTAGGATCATCCAGTTCCAACTCTGCCATGGGCAAGAACACCTCACACTACACCATGTCACCCAAGCTTCTTTCCAACTTGGCCTTGAACACTGTCAGGGGTGGAGGATTCACCACTTCTCTTGGGCACCCTGGGCCAGCTCCTCGGCACCCTCACAGTAAAGAAATTCTTCCTTATATCCAGCCTGAACTTCCTCTGCTTCAGTTTAAACCCATCATCCCTTGTCCTATTGCTACAGTCCCTGCTGAAGAGTCCCTCTCCAGCATCCTTGTAACCCCCTTCAGCTATTATACATAATTATGTATTATTGCAACCATAGGGGATGCAAAGCCACATATGCACACTTTGGTTTCTCCAGTGGATATATGGCAGTATTTCAGACCCAAACTGACTCACAACTCTCTTTCTGAGGCGTGGTGGTAGATTACTCATTTGACTACAACTGTCCTTGACCACTGCAGGACACTTTTCTCTGTTACCCAGGCAGAAAAACTTTCAAAGAATAAATTCCAAGCTGGAGCAGGAAAATTCTTTATTTGAATGATTTGCCAAGGAAATTATTGTACTGATGACTTGTTTGACTACAGTGCAGAGTCAGTAAGAAATAAATGCAAAATGGGACTGAATTTTGTGTTATAAAACTGTACACTGTGAGCTCAAATTCTTTCCTAAAGAGTTTATTCAAGAAGAGGAAGTGCAGGGCAGACTCTTTCTGACATTTCTAATAGGGAATGGTCATTAGAGCCATTCTACTTTCATGGGCAATTAAAGTCTCACTTTATGGCAGGTGAAAATGGTCATTCTTGGTTACAACCAGAAAACTTGCCTTGTATTAAATGGTGAAAATAAATCCTAGAGAGTATAAAACAAAATAATGAGAATGGAGATCTGAGAGAAATTGCTCTGCTAAACCATGATGGCCCCAACTAGAGAAGACTTCTGAACATTTTAAGAGGTTTTCTTCCTTTTCCCATGCTGAGTATTGTCTGATGCATATTTGAGCCCTGAATACTCCTGAGCAAAGCTCCTAGTCTTCTCAGCCTAACTGAAAGCAGAGACTGTAGGATCTTGCTTTAAAAGCTGCATTTACTTTAAGGCCAGAGGGATCAGGGCTGTCATTCTGTGTCAGGGACAAAAGCAGGGTTAGCCAGGATTGGTCTGGAGCAGAGAAAGACAGAATCATGGAATGATTTGAGTTGGAAAGGATCTTAAAATCATGCGGTTCCAACCTCCCTGCCATGGACAGGGGCACTTCATAGAGAACATGTCACGCAAGGCTCTGTCCAACCTGGCCTTGAACACTGACAGGGATGGAGCATTCACCACTTCCTTGGGCAACCTGTGACAGTGTCTCAGTACCCTCACAGTAAAGAACTTCTTCCTTATATTTAACCTAATGGCTGCATCATATTAGACAGTAGCACAAATCTATCTCTTTAGCATACAGTATTTATTAGAGAGGTAAGAACAACACCAAGCTCACCCTCTTTACCATACCTTTACACTCATTCATGATTGGAAGGATGCACCCCCTCAGTTTCATTATCCTCCACTAATGAATAGATGATGCTTATAATTATTCCCCTCTGTAACAAAATTCGGCAACACCACTTGCATTGTTGGTGTCTACCTGATAGCATTCAGGATCCTTGCTGCCAACCTTTGTGTGCCTTTGTGACAGACATTAATACAGATTTGGCCAGTGATCTGACCGTGGTGACCTACACTTGCCTACACTTAGCTGCTATCCAATTTTAGGTAGATGCCAGGTGGCAAACTGCTGAGGCAGGAGGAGTTGTTTTGCATCTGTGACTTCAAAGCAGCAGCGGATAATGAGTGCCACTGATGACAGAGCTGGTTATGGGAACCTAAAATCACTTGCAACCCTCTCCGGAATAACTCGGATTCATGTTGGCTATCTAAATACCAAGATTTGGGCTTTTATGCAGAGACAGGCAGGCATATCTGCTGGGAGAAAAGGCTTTGGAAGTGCTCTGAGGCTAGTTTCTGTGGAAGGCTAAAAAGGAGCTGATGGCTGATCTCCTCCAGAGATTCCATTCTTAATCCTTTCCCTCATCAAGAACAGGTTTCTTATCAGTTCTCTACGGGGACATTAATAAAGAGAAGAGAGAAATCTCAAAGCCCAGAGCTCCAAACATTCCAGGTTTGAAATGCATTCAGTCCACAACCTTCCTGCAGTCTATTGTATCAGTTAGAGGTCAACCTCACCTTCCTGCAAGTTCTTTTTAAGCTCTCCTCTGCCCCTTGCTTCTTTCTCCTCCAGGTATAACAAGGCTGGGGAAATGTTAACAATTTAATATTTCTACAGCAACTTATTCCACAGGTGGAATCTACTTTTTCATTTTTATAAATTTAGTAGAATCATAGAATGGTTTGTGTTGGAAGCAACCTTAAAGCTCATCCCTTAAAACTCATCTCTGCTATGGTCAGGGACACCTTCCACTAGAGCAAGTTGCTCCAAGCCCCATCCAGTCTGGCCTTGAACACTGCCAGGGATGGGGCAGCCACAGAATTCCTGTAGCTTAGATGGTCTTGAAACTGATCTCCTGCAGCGGACAGTTCATTGTCCAAGTCCCTGCCTTTGTTTTCTGCAACTTGAACAGCGTGGCTGGAGCACTTGCTGATGAAGACTGAGTCAAACAATTTAGGCCACCTCAAGCATTTCCTTGGCACTACAATTCAGCAGCCTTTGGTATGCAGGTGCCCTCCAATCCTTGATTGACACAAAAGCATCTAAGAGAGGGACTTCGGTACTGAGGTGAAACACCAGAGGACCTTTTCTTTCAGCCTGCTGTACCTGCTGAGATCAGTACTTGGCCAGAAAAACATCTCTGTGATTGCCATGGCATTTTACTGACTACACATGTTTGCCTTCTAAGCTTGACACTCCTGTCCTTGTCATGCTTGACATATCTAAGGCTGATACTTGAAGCTGGGCCACATCAGAAAATACATGCTTTTTTCTACAGTATCTTCTCAGCTTTCAGCATCCTGCCTGCCTACCCCAAGGCACATAAAGATGTATGGTACCCTGGGACAGTCTTGTCTGACCTTGGGCAAGAAGATGGAAAGCCTAGGGGTTCTTTGAAGAGTCTGTGATGTCCTAACAGGCTGGACTATTCCCTACGAGGAAACATTCCCTTTCATGCATGAAAGAAAGTATCAATCATGCAGTCTTTCGGTGTGAATGTAGGCAGAATGATATGGCCAAGACCCATTCTGTCCCTTTCACAAGCACTGTGTCCTGGTTTCAGCTGGGATAGAGTTAATTTTCTTCCTAGTAGCTCATACAGTGCTGTGTTTTGCAATTAGGATGAGACTAATGTTGATAACACACTGATGTTTCAGTTGTTGCTAAGTAGTGCTTGCCCTAAATCAAGGACTTTTCAGTTTCCCATGCTCTGCCAGTGAGGAGGGGCACAACAAGATGGGGAGGGAGCATGACCTGAATTATCCAAAGAGAGTAAGTGTCTGTGTGATACTTAAGTTGCTGGCTGGGATTAAATCATGACACACTCTACGTATATTTACAGTTCTGTGTGAATATATCTATCTGTATGTATATCTATTTGCATATCTATATGAATATGTATATGTATGTATCATATATATGCATACTCATCTATATCTTTATCTATATCTATATCATCATTTGCATCTATATCTGGATCATTATGTATGCCTTTATATCTATATACCTATATATACCTATAGCTATGCCTGTATACCTATATACATACCTATATCTATATATTTCTATATACCTATATCTATATATTTCTATATACCTATATCTATATATATCTATACACCAGTATCTATGTCTATATCTGTATCTGTATGTCTATATAGCTGTCTATCTCCATCTCTAGATCTATATATAAATACATCGTAAGTCAGGTTTTCTTAGCTAGATTTCTTGTTGACTCTGTTTCTTCTTTTAAGCAGTCTTGCAGATGGCCAACAGTAAACCACTGAACTTCCATTCCATCCTTTGTGGAATATCAGAACTTACTTCTCTTCAGGTACAGGATACTCTAAGGAAAAAATCAGGACTGACCATTTGTGTCAGTCTCACACAAATACAGTACTCTTAACACAAACTATTTTCTCCTCTTTCCTTGTGAAAGGAATGGAGTTACATTTCTTTTAAACCCTTTGGGATTTAGAAGGATTTAAGGATCTGGATTTAGATCCTTTCTAGATCCACGGGCAGACAAATACAAACACAGCTACTCCAAGCCTGGCACTCCAGTAAACTGTGACCTGGATGGTGTCACCTGATGCAGCAAACATACAACAGCATTTCTCTCTGTCCAAACTACTATCCCAGTGTCTGGGAGGGTGAAAGTCCAACCTCAGAAAAGGCTTCTTGGCAGCAAATGTGTTTTTCATTTGGGAGCTCCACTCCATGAATCCTCTTTCAACAGAACTTATTTTGTAAAAAAGCCTGCAAGCCATCAGTGTGACTTTAAAGACAATGAATCATGTAAATAATGAGACAAGCAAATGCCCTTGAAGAGACTCCCATCAGCTTCTACTTTCCTGTATCTTTAGCAGGAGTCATTGTGTTTTTAATTAACACCTTTCGCAGTGCAAAATTATCCCGGTGTTCTCAAAAACCGAGTGACACCCAGGTGAGAGGTTCCAGCATTTATTGTGTCTTCAGAGCCTTGGATAACCCAGGGCTTCTTCCATTTACTTGAACAGCAGGCTGTTAATACAGCACTGCTTGGAGCAGAGTGCCTGGTGGCAGCCTTAATCACACCAGTGCTTCCCAGATGTGCCTTGAGTATCAAGCACCCCAGGAGGTGACCATACTTGAAAACAGTGTCCAGTCGAATTGCTGGATCTCTGCCTCTTCTCCTCCTAAAATGACAGCAGCACAGGAGGGTCTTTCTCCTCTGGATGCCCTAGCAATATTTAATGACAGAAAAGAGCATAAAGTTTGCAAGATACAGGGGGAATTTCAGCTTTTTGGAAAGCATACAGGGGCAGAAACATACAGATGATGGGGGACCCTTGGTTGAATTCTGAGGGATTTTCCTTTAAATGAATAGTATTCTTATCTTCTATTTTCTTGCTGGGTCTGTAAAGGGATTAGACTATTTGATGCTGGCCTTGCTGCCACCTGGGAGCTGGCTTATCCTTTATCCATTTTGGTCCCTGTGGTGGCTTTGCTGCTGAATTGATCCTTTGACCTGCTTTGTGGTGCAGTGGAGAGGGCACCAGCCACAGGATGGTTCTTTCTGCCTATGCATTGGGTTTTAAACAGAATTTATATCTGCAGTGCCCCAGGCTGGATCTTTCATCTCCAGACAAGATATGAGCCTCCTAGTATCTAAAGGAAGTACTAGAAGTACCTTAAGGAGTACTTTCTGGTACCTAAAGAGGGCTGACAAGAAAGGTGGAGAGGGACTTTTTACAAGGGAAAGTAGGGATAGAACAAGGGGGAGTGGTTTTAAACTGAAAGAGGGAAGATTTAGTTTAGATATAAGGAATGAATTTACTGTGAGGGTTGTGAGGCACTGGCACAGGGTACCAGGAGAAGCTGTGGCTGCCCCATCCGTGGCAGTGGTTAAGGCCAGGTTGGACACATGGCCTTGAAGCAAGCT
Organism: Psilopsiagon aymara; assembly: GCA_024733675.1. Classification (NCBI taxonomy): domain Eukaryota; kingdom Metazoa; phylum Chordata; class Aves; order Psittaciformes; family Psittacidae; genus Psilopsiagon; species Psilopsiagon aymara. The sequence continues at coordinate 17,266 of JANRGW010020440.1, forward strand.
TCTCTAGTGGAAGGTGTCTTTGCCCATGGCAGGGGCTGGAACTGGGTGAGCTTTAAGGTCCCTTCCAACCCAAACCATTCTATGAAATGATTAAATAGTTTTTAGAGCTTTCAGGAGTCAGCTGTTCTTCACAATTTCCATAGGAGACAAGTTCAGACTGTGGCTTCCAATTCTGCCAGCAACTCTAAATCATTTAAGGACAAAAATCTTGCTTTTTTTTTAAGGGCAATGTGTGTTTCGTCATTCACTTTCAGTATATGCAGGATTTAACCATCTGATTTCAGCTTACAGTAGATTGAGTCATCCCTCCAAGATGATTTTAGAACTGATAATTTCTGAAGGGTGAAGAACTGATATAAATGAGGTCTCTTGGAAGCCAGATGTTGCATTACAATTGTGGAATTAACCCAGCTGACATAGCTGTAACTGTGCCCCTTTCCCATTTGCCCCAGTTGTCTAGTTTTGTATTTAAGAACCATGGTATAGGATGTAATTTTGGTATGGATGACTGCCAGTCCGAGTGTGCGGTGTTATTTTTATTGCATTCTTAGCACAATAATATATTCTATCCAAGGGTACTGTTGTAAGAGCATGGCTATATCTTATTTGCCTATTAATGTTAGACAAGAAAAGTCATTCTTTGTGCAACATCTGTAATATGATCATTTCAATTTTGTTTTCTCATTTGAGATGTATGTGCAGTAAACCTTGAAAGGCATTATTTATGGAGTTCAGTGTAATAGCAGCATTATTATTGCAGAACCATAATTGTTCTATGAACAAATGTTCTATGAACAGTCAAAGAAGTTTGAAGGTTTTTTTTTCTTTGTTGTTAAGATTTTGAAATGGAAGTGCTTTGGCGTGATTCAAGGGTCACAGATAAAACTTGCTGCAATAGAGAGGAAAGGGGTCATTTCCATGCTTGTGGATTGCATTTTTGAATGAATGGGCACCATGGGCATGATCCTTAACAACAAACTAACATTGTCCTACCAGGCAATAGACTTGTCCTGACTGGAGACTGTAGAAAATACAACCCATAATATAGAATCATAGAATGGTTTGAGCTGGAGAGGACATTAAGGTCATACAGTTGCAACCCACTGCCATGGGCAGGGACACCTCACAATAGACCATGTCACCCAAGGCTCTGTCCAACCTGGCCTTGAACGCTGCCAGGGATGGAGCATTCACCATTTCCCTGAGCACCCTGTGCCAGAGCTTCACCAATCTCACAGTAAAGAACTTCTTCCTTACACCCAGCGTAAATTTCCCCTGGTTTTGTTTGAACCCATCACCCCTTGTCCTACTGTTACAGCACCTGATGAAGAGAATATCCAGCTGTGTTTGTATGGGTTAATAAAACAGGGTGGGGAAGATTTTCTAGCTTCAGGACCAAATGATGCAGCATGGTTTGCATCCACAAGTGCAACCTCTCCTTATGAAAAAAGGAACACTGTTCATAGTACCTGTTGAGAAGAGCCCCTGGCTTGTTCTATTCCCAGATCATTTCAGGACACATGGGGCATTAAACAGTGTGAATAACCATCACATTGGTTTTGATACTGGTTTGTGCTCTGGCTTTTATTCTTTACTAGTAGAGACCAAATCAGTAGTATAGAAGACTTCTTCATGGTCTGTGTTCTTGTATTGAAGGTCTGACATAATTTACCCCCCATAAGTTTGGTGTTCTAATCATTAACACACAGGTTATCTACAAAGGCTCTGCCCACAGGTGAGGGTGTGAAGTGAATAACCTATCTGTTATTCACTCTTCTGACAAGAACATGCTGCAAAATCCAGTCACTAGAAAAATTAATGTTTAAGTGGAAGTGAATATGAACGTTATTGTTAACGTAAGGCAGGAAATAAAAGACAGAGGAGGGATGTCTTTTCTATTGGTGACATGTGAGTAAATCACTATAGCTTATTTTGATATCACTGACATTTTTCATAAAGACTTTCTCCCAGGAGCCAAAGAGATCTGTCAGCGCAGAGCAAAGTATGTACAGATAAAGCATAAATCTACACGCCTGAGGACTGACAGAGGTGTCAATAACTTCAGTGTAGGGGGGCCAAATCTGATGCAAAACCTGGAGGAGTCAATCCCAGGTTGAGGCAGTCTTTTCAGCTCAAAATAATACCACAGTGATGCAATCATGGAATAGCATCAGCGAGCATAACGCAAGCTGCCACCCTTGGAGAAGTGTGAGGTGTGTGGAAGGAAGAGGAATATATTATGATATGGCAGGGTGCCTGACTTCAGCTGTGCTTCTAAAAATACAGGTCTATTTTGGAATAATAATAATAATAATTAAAGTAGCTTGTGTTTCAAAGATGACAATAATCAGTGAAGCTGCAGATAGTACGCTGGTACTGATGTAGCGAGAGATAATGGAGCCACAAGGTAAAGGGAATCAAGTCTCCAGATTTAACCATATGAAGCTACCTAATTTGAGTTAAAAAGATAGTTGTTCTGTTTAGCTGAGATATTTTTCCCTTCTAATTTCTACTTAGGCACCTAAATAGCTTCTAGAATTGCCTAAATGTCTTTATGGGTTTAAAATTAAACAGGGGAAGCTCAGGTTAGATATAAGGAGGAAGTTCTTTACTGTGAGGGTGGTGAGGCACTGGAACAGGCTGCCCAAAGGAGTGGTGAATGCTCCATCCCTGTCAGTGTTCAAAGCCAGGTTGGACAGAGCCTTGGGTGGCGTGGCCTGGTGTGAGGTGTCCCTGCCCATGGTAGGGGATTGGAACCGGATGATCTTCAGGTCCTTTCCAACCCAAACCATTCTGTGATACTATGATTCTATGATTCTGTGATTCTGTGATTCTATGAACCTTCTTCTTCCTCTGGTACCTTTAAGCAGTGATTTTCCACCTGTTTGTCTGTGCATTTTTCTGAAGGAGATATTTGAAGGTAACCCAAAAAAAACAAAGCTTGGGGAGGCCAAACTCTACTGCAAACATCAGCTGCTTTCTATTATAAAAAGTGCTTCAGGGCTTGTTAAGTAGAAAATGTTAAATTGCCCTGAGGCAGTGTTAGAGGTGAACAGTGCTCTCCATACCCTCACCTTAACCCTAAGAACAGTGGTGAATGACACCATGAGGGCTACAAAACCCGAATTATTTATTGCTCATTCTCCAGAAGATGCTTTGGAATTTTGTTTCCTTCAATGCAAATCATGGCACAAACAACCCAGATAGTGGGGTTGCCATTACAACTATTAGGAGATTTTGCTATGGGCTAGCGGAGCCTTAGTCGTTCTGATATCATAGAATCATAGAAAGGTTAGGGTTGGAAAGGACCTTAAGATCACCAAGTTCCAACCCTCTGCCATGGCCAGGGGTGCCTCACACTAGACCATGTCACCCAAGGCTCCGTCCAGTATGGCCTTGGTATGTCAGAGCTTGCTTCATCAACATGGCTGGGGCCAGTTATAGTCACTTCCCTTTGCAGTTCTTCCTCAAGGAACAATGCCCAGGGTAGAGCATCCATTTTGGGCTTACTGCTCAGAGAATTTAGCAATGGTGGTACAAAGGCATCAAAACTGGCCCTCTGCTTCTTATTGTTGCAGAAGATCGACTGTGGTCAGCAAGGTAAGGTCTTTATGCTAGTGCTGGCTTCCCAACTCATCTCTCTTGGACTTGTTTTAAGGGTTTAGCCACTGTGCTGAGATCAGCGTGTGAATACTGACAGATTGCTGGCTTCCTTTAAAGAAGGGATAAAAAGTTTTTTTCTTTACATGATCTGCAAACAGTGAACGGAAGTTATTGGGGTAGTTGGGGTAGTTGGTAACTTCCCAGCTTCTCAGCATGTTCCAACAGGCAGTAGCTCTAAGAAAGAGAAGCACAACAGAGTGACCTCAGGGCTAGAATTATGCTTTTTTGCTGACTCACTTCATGTGTTTGATATTATTATCCTCTCCTCACCTTTAAAATCAACCAAATCCTGGCACTCAATAGGTAATTTCTTGTCAATTCATGCTTCTTATAGAGAATCTATGGAAAAGAGTGGCATAGGAGGGCTAAAAAATATTGCAGAATCATAGAATCATAGAATAATTAGGGTTGGAAAGGACCTGAAGATCATCCAGTTCCAACCCCTCTGCCATGCCCACGGACACCTCCCACTAAACCATTCCACCCAAGGCTCTGTCCAACCCGGCCTTGAACACCACCAGTGATGGACCATTACAACTTCCCTGGGCAACCCATTCCAGTGCCTCACCACCCTTACAGTAAAGAATTTCTTCCTTATATGCAATCTAAACTTCCACAGTTCTGTAGCCCCATCATAGAAAGCTACCAGATTGGTCAGGCAGGATTTCCCCTTGGTTGTCGCCAAGCACTTTGTTGTTTTTCATGTGCCTCAGCATGGTTTCCAGGAGAATCCGCTCCAAGATGTTGCCAGGCACAGAGGTGAGGTGACTGCTCTGTAGTTCCCCGGCTCATCCATTTTCCCCTTCTTGAAAATGGGGGTTATATTTCCCTTTTTCAGTCAT
>JANRGW010020443.1:0-38171 GCA_024733675.1 Psilopsiagon aymara
TATTGCTGATAGTAGGAGAAAATAATTTCACTCCCCTTCCCCAAACAAAGGGAAATTTTGATGCAGAGCCAGTCAGTGAAACACTGTCTACAACACAAAAGCCAGAATGGTGTACACATTTGTTTTTTGCCATAGAGGCAAATCACCTACTCCACAAGAGCAATCAATCACTGAAATTACTAGATGTAATTGATGTTTTGTGCAAAACAGGGAACACTTGGTTTTTTCTTTCTTGTGGTTAATGCTTAGTGTAATAATGCAAGTAAGTCCTCTGTGTCGCTCCCTCCTCTGTCCTGTCACATGTACTCTTTATCTTTTTTCTTTGTCTTGTGGGTACTAGCAGTTGCTAAATGGCTTTTATGGAGGATAATATGTTTAGGAAGCAATTTCCATTTGAGATTTTTACTGCTACCTCTCCCTCTCTGTGACCTAGGGAGTGGAAGGCTGATATAACACAGTTATCTTTCCAAGTTGAGTCACTTTAAAGCATGTGCTTATAATATACGGTTTTTAATAATCTTTCCTGCCACAGAGCAGAAACCGGTCTCTGAATGAGGACAACCAGATGAAACTTCCTTATGTGCAAACATAGCTTGGGCAGAATCAGCCAATTTCAAGGCAGATTAGTGTCAGTGCAGTGAAAACTGGATATGTCAAGTATGAATATGGGGAGAACTTGAGTGTCACTTGTGAAAAAAGAAAAATCTGCGTTGGATTGTTTCCCTTCATCAGTACCCCCAAACCCTGAAATCTTGAGCCTTTTGTGCTGTAAGGATAGGGCCACTCAAGAGAATGCAAAAACTGGAGGGAGAGCTGGCCTGCTGCACAGGTGAGCAGAACATAGCACTGTCTGCTTCCTTTCCTCATCTGCAAGACTTTAGGTCCAAATCAGGAGATTTCTGTTCCTTGAGCTCCTCCCAGGTGTTAACTCTTCTGTCTTGTTTTTGAATAATCTGTGGGTTTTTGTATTAAGTGTGTTAGTGTCTAGGCTGAGGAAGATACGTTTTACAGAAAAAAGATCTTGTGTAAGGTAACCTTTTGCCAGGTTTGTACCAGCTGCGCTGGCGGAGAGTCCTTACTCCTGGAATACCTGGATAGCTGCAGAGACCTTTTTTCTTAGGAGTCCATCCTGTAAATAACCTTTCACTGCGAATGCTGTATTTGGGCTGCTGTGTACCTTTTTTCATCCCAGGAACTGCTGCTCAACTTTGCATGTATTGCGAATTTGCCCTATATAACATGGCTGAGCAGCCTGGAGTTCATGCCATTATTAACTTTTGTTTTACCCTTTACTCATGTATTACAATAGTCCAGGAGATGCTGTGTGGTTAAATAGGTTTCTGCTGCAGGTTTGATGTGCACTGCTGGTTTAACAGGGCCTTTTTATTCTGTCAAGCATATAGTATATCTTGATATTTCCTTCCTCCAAATTATCTTTTTCCATGAAAACAATAAAAAGTGCAATTTACCCTGAAAGTCTTATTGTATGGAGTTTACAAACAGCTTACTAATTCTTCATACTTCTCTCAGATGTTATTTTTTTCTAAATGGCGTGCTAAAATTATCTGAGAATGAAGCTATAAAAAATGAGGGCTTACATATCTGAAATTATGGATAAAAAGAAACAGTCAGAAATTTCTTTGTGATTTCCGTGTGATAGCTAGGATTTTGCCTTCAGGAGCACAAGATTAGCAAGTGGCACTGTTTTTTGCAGGAGTTTTGAAGTAATGAGGTAGTTGTCCCAACTTGCAGCAGCAGCTCATTGAAAAGCATAAAATATATAACTGGATCAGCTTGATCTATACTATGTAATTTAGGATAGCACAAATGCATTTCATATTAAAGAGGGGTCTTGCATTGATTTATTACCTGATTAATGTTATCCTTACTATACAAAGTATGTGTTTCCAGATTCCATTTCCTACTGATTGGTAGTATATAGTTTCTCCAAGGCTGTACTGTGAAGGCAGTTTCTCTTGGGGTGAAACATTTCTGGAAGAAAACTTTTTGCTGGGAAGCCGTATGTTGGTTGGCAATGTTTTCTAAGCCAGTTCAGCCAACAGCATCCACATATTTGGATCTGCAGAGATTTCTGTGGAAGATCAATTCTTTTTAACAGTTGCTTTCGGTCCTCTCAGCCTTCATTTTCCTCCCCTTAGCAAATATAAATAATCCCCCAAACTTTCTTTTTTTTTTTTTTCCCCATCTCTTATAAAAATGGATGCGAACCAAGAAATGAGACATTTCGGCTGTAATATTTTGGATAAGCTTCCAGTTTTACTAACCCTATTTTATTTTAATCTTCTGTCACAAGCTGTAGCTCTTGGCAAGCTGAAAAGTTGCAGTTCAGCTGTTGTTTCCATTTTATTTTCTAAAGATGTGATATGTTTACCCAAATAATGAAAAGCTGTGAAAAGAGCATGATAAACACTTCTCTGCACCTCCTCTCCTCCACTGAAATGTTTTAGGGGTATATAAAATATTAAATAATTACCCTGCACCTCAGGAACTACCCAAATTCTTTCTCGTGGTAGGGTAGATGTAGCCATGTAGGTACATGGGGAACTCCTTCTTCAGAATCATGAAAGGACTCTGGAGTGTAAGTTACTTAAGCTATTTATCCAAAAGGCCCAAATTCTCCTTGTCTGATTTTAAAATGACTGGATGGCTGTTTGTGAGCTTTGTTTTATTTTATGTTTCTCATACTTTTTTAATACAGCAAACTGTGGCTGTAAAGTAATTCTCTGCTGTAATATGGAAGCAAAGAAGTAGTGATTTTACAGGAATTATTTTTTTCGGAGCAGAATCTCTCAAGCAGTGAAGCTCATTGTCATTTTGGAATTGAGCACATGCAACCTAAGCAGTAAAATTTCCAATTCAGTGGTAAACAGTCCTTTGAACTGAGCTGGGGAGCAAGCTGTCTAAGCTTGACTGCTTTTAAAGGTAGGAGAACATTGCGCTGAAAGGGTTATTTTCAAGTTGCCTTGTATCACTGAGGTTTCTGAAAGGATCTCAGAGGAGCCTCCTCCTGTTCTTGCAATTCTAGTGTTATGCAAAACTGGTAACAACAGCTTGCTTTCTTCTATTGCTAATTTTGGTCTGTACTTATGCACCCGGCATTATGGCAATTGCTTTGTAAGTTTTATAAACTTGCAAGGAAGGAGTCATTAAGCATCTGTTTGTAACTATGGAAGAAACAATGTCAATGCTTTCACAGTGAATCAATACTTTGTTTTGTTTACTTTGGGTATGCACAAATTAGTTTGGATAATAAGTGTGGTAGTATTGGCTCTGTCTTGCATAGAATCAGATCTTCAAGCCTGGTAGTAACAATATTGAAGGCTTCTAAGAAAATTCACAAAAATATACATCAATATATTTCCTTAGTGTGCTAACCTGGCTGTTGGCAGTTGGTGATATGGAGTAAAAAAAAAAAAATCTGAAATTTAGCTATTGAGATTTATTTAAAATATTGGTTAAGAATGAGATTTGGAAGTATTTTAATTTCTTGTGATTTTGAAAGGACACTGGGTTTCTTCTCTGTGTGGGAATAGTTCTGTGAATATTTCTGATGGCCTAAAATTGGACAAAATGTTTCTTTTAGTTGCCTGCAGGTTGTAAGGCATTAAAAAACAGACGTAAGAATTCTCAGGGCTCTAGTGAAAAAAATGAGTATTCTTCCTGTGTGCTTTGCTGTGTCTGTGCAGGGTCTTCTGTAAATTATTTCATCTATCTTGTTTTCTTTAAGAGTGGGGACATGAATTGTTCACCTCACCAAAGTGTGGTTTGGTTTATGAAAAAATGTGAAAATATGTGAAAATACTATGTGAAAATTTACTATGTGAAAATACTTTCAACCCAAAGCCAATTAGTAGAAAGTTTCTCATATTCTGATAGCAGTAAAATTTCTGGAGCTATAGCTCTTGACACCATCCAAAAAGTAGAGAAAAAGTAGTAGAAACAGATTATCTAGAATGTTATTTTTGTGAATTTCATTTGGAAATTAAAAAAGCTGGGGAATAGGAGTTAAGTAAGTACAAATTTGGTAATTTTAAATACAAGCAGAGTTGAATAACTTGAAAAGTACTTTTATAGGTAGTTTTTTCATTTTGATTTTTAAATCCAGGGACTTTCAGTAGTAACCAGTGCTCCAGCTGCTGTGTGGCTTTCAGAAGCAGTTGCATGGATGTCTATGTTGCTAAATATGCTTTCTTGCAGCTTTGACAATGTGATTATCTAGCTGACTAGTATGTTGTCTTTATGGCAGAACTGATACTGCTTCACTCCTTGTCCAGAGCATGTAAGATCAGTTTTTATGTTCCATAAAGTCACTTATATACTTCAGACTCACAAAAGATTTACTAACAAAGACTTCAAGAGTGAGAATTACGTGCTCTTAATTGGTAAGGTATTCTCTTCCTCATGTGTTTTAGTTCCTATAAGCAGGGAAGTGTGAAACTAACTGTCATATAAAATTATTCAACAAACAAGCAACAGTCTTATATGTGATGTAAGCGATCACAAAATGCGTCTTCTAAAACAAATAGGTAGAGTGCAGCTGGTGCTCCAGTAGCCTCCTGGGACTTTCTGTTGCTCCTTTTCAATTTCCCCTTATCCTGAGTTTCCAGTTTTGATCTGGTAAGGATTTGAAGGACTTTTGCAGCTCACTGCAGGGATTCTTCAAAGATATGCATGGGAGCAGCTGAGCCATTTGAGGAAAGAGAAAGCTTGAAAATGAGCTGACCTTGAACAAAGCATTTTGGTTTGGTTATCATTAAAGGTAGGAGGGCTGCCTGTTACTTTCTACCAGGACAGCTCACCCACTAAAGTGAGAACCATAGCTTCCCCTTGGATTAGCTGTGAAGCTGGCGTACTAAGCACTGTGTTCCAGCAAGTGTACAGGTTTGTGCTTAGTAGTGCAAAGTCAATTTACTTGCTTCTTCCCAATTTGAAGATTGTCTTTTGGCTGACCAAAGTTTTACAAAATGCATAGCCAAGATTTCTGCTAAGCAGGATGGAGTAGTGATGTTCATTTTTTCCTTTAAAAACAAAGTGGGTTTATATACAAAGAGAAAAATGCTTTTCTCATCAAAGTCATATCTCAAATCTTCAGTTAGAAGAGGGTGTTCCCACTTTCCACTCCAGACAAATTCCAATTGAAAAGCATAGCTTGCAAGTTTGAAATGGGGCCCTTAGGTTGTTTTAAGCCCCATCATGCTGACATTTTTCTCAGCTTTTGGATGGTAAACAAGATCTGTGATTTCCGTCAGTAGTATAATTTAACTTTTGGCAAGGAATAGAGCTTTGTTCGGAAAGGATAGACGAGCTTCGTGGCTGAAGCTACTGTGGGATACATTTTACATTTAAAGATCACCCAACTAATCACCGGTTTTAGATCTCTACAAAAGCAGCTCTTTATGGAGCTCACCAATTTTAAATAAAATCTTATTTGCCTTTCCAAACTTGGCAAAACACTGTGCCCAGATTTCTTCTAAGCAGGGAGAGGGCAAGCTGATCTCTATATTTTGTTACAATATTCTTTCTTGTTCTGTGTTGGACAAGTAGATTTTGGATGCAGTCCATCTGGAATGTTAGGTGCATTGTAGAAACATCCCACTGTTGCAAAGAGCTACTCTAATTCACAACTGCTACTAGACAAATTGCAACTCAGGTTTTGTCAACATTATCTCTTGAGGGTTTAACAGATACGGGTCACCATTCTTAAGGCAAAGGCAAATGTGCTTTTTCTGTGTACTAAACTCACTGTTACATAGTCAGCTTCGATGTAAGAATACACAAACAAACCCTTTGCCAGAATCCCAGAGGAGTAGTGTTCATATATTTGTGATTCGTTTGGCCAAAAAAACAGTAACCAAATACGAATGATGGTTTCAGATGAACTCTGAAGGACACAAGAATTGAGAATGCTGTTTACTGCTTTGAAAGTGAGGATCTTGGCTTAGGTTTTGTGACCTGAAAACAAGTGCTGGCAGTGAAAGCTGAAAACCTGTTTGATTGGCCTGTGGTCTTTTTGATCTGTGAACACAGTTTAGCATACCATCTGGGGAAAATATCTTCAGCTGGCACAGAGAGGAGGTAGGCAAACCAAGAACAGTGTCCAAATGTACTTTAATTTCTGTTGCTCTTGAATCTGTTCATTCTCATTTTCATTAAGGGACTATAATTGAACATCTGCAAGGTACAATGCACAGCTATCCCTGTCACTGGGTACAGGATCACAAGGTTGTATTTAATCATAAATCTACTACAGTCTATTACCAAGGCTTTAGAAATGCCTCCCCCTACCTCACCTTCAGCTTCCTGCTTCCAAAAACCAACAGAAGCTTATTTTAGATAATTGTAAAACTATTTTGTTGTTTTGTTTTGTTGTTTTTTTTTGTCCGTTTTTTTTTGGGGGGGGGGATTTTCTTTTTTTGTAAGGAACACTACAAGCAAGCAAAAGAAATTTGTGGTTTGTTACTATTAGTATTAATAATTTCTACTTAGGTATTACTGGGAGTGTGTGCATTGCTGTCTTGATTTCATAAGAATTGTATCTAAATCTTTCATTAAAGTATGTATTAATTAACTGGGTAAACTGAGTTATTGGGTTCCTTTGTTAGACTGTACTATACTAGCATTGTTTTTTGTAGAACTTTAATTTGGGGGGGGTTTTGTTTAGGGTTTTTTTTGGCAAGCAAATCTATAGCTGTCTGTGTCAAGAAAGAACTGTCCAATCTTAAAAGAGACTGGCTTTTTGTAACTGGATGGAAAATGTATCCAAGGCATTTCCAGCCATCCCACTGATCTCAAGGATCTAGGGCTTCATCACTAGCAGTCTTCATCAGTACCAGATCTTTTCTCCATGCATCATAATTTAAACCCAGCTGGTAACTCAGTACCATGCAGTCATTTGCTCACTCCCCCTGCCTCCTTCCCCCCACTCCCAGAAGGATGAGGAGGAGAATTGAAAGAATGTAACTCCCATGGGTTGAGATAAGAACAGTCCAGTAACTGAAGTATACTACAAACCACTGCTTCTACCACCAATAATAATAATGATAAGGGAAATCACAAGGGAAGGGAATACAACCGCTCACCAAGCAGTGATCTAACCCTTCGGGGTAACTGCCCCAGTTTATATAGTGGGCATGACATGCTGTGGTATGGAATACCTCTTTGGTTAGTTTGGGTCAGGTGTCCTGTCTCTGCTTCTTCCTGGCTTCCCTTCCTCCCTGGCAAAGCGTGAGACCCAGAAGGTCGTTGGTCAGACTAACATTACTGAGCAGCAACTAAAAACATTGGTGCTATCAGTGCTGTTCCCAGGCCGAAAATCAAAAGCACAGCACTGCACCAGATACTAAGAAGGAAAAAAAAAAGACTGCTGCCTGAACTCAGGACAGTATCCACCCCTTTTTCCATATGATTCACGTCATGCTCAGATCCCACATTTTCAATATACCATCACTCTTTTTTCATATATATACATCCACAGAGAGTGAGAGAGAGAGACAGATCATTCCTTAGTGTGTGGACCAATCCCTATAAGGCTGCAGAGTCCATCCAGTCGATGATGTCAGGCTCCATCTCTTGTAACAGTCTTTCAGAGCAGGAGAAGCTGTGTGCAGTGTTGTATCATTTCCTGCTGATGCTGATCATTCCGTTACCGCAGAACTTGTCTGGTTCCATCAAAGTTCATTCTTTTTTGGGATGATGGTTGAAGGGGAGTCAGGGCCAGTTGCTGGTGACCTGAAGATATCTAATTGATGGGCTATAAAAGTGCTACCTAGCAGACAAGAGCATACAATTGAGTTCATGGGCTGTTTTCCCATAAATAAAATCCCCTTGAGGTATACATTGGACTTCCCCATCTTCCTGTGTTACCCACCAAGTATATCTGCATCCCTGAGCAATTGTGCTTGCCTTTAGCTGAAGCAGAAATAATCCAGACTGGATTCCCTAGCAAATTCTTTATGTGTACTACAGGAACTTTGTCCCCTTGTACAGGATGTAAAAGTTCTGACTGGGCTGGGCCTGCCCTGTTGGTTGATCCTCTGGTGTTGACCAACCAGGTGTCTTTGGTAAATGTGTATCTCAATGTTTGTAGGTCCCACCACCCATTGCTCTCAGTGTAGTTTTTAGCAGCCCATTGTACTGTTCAGTTTTCCCAGAGGCTGGTGCATGGTAGGGGATGTGTTATACCCACTCAATGCCATGCTCTTTGGCCCAATTGTCTATAAAGCTGTTCCAGAAATGAGTCCCATTGTTGGACTCAGTTCTCTCTGGTGTGCCGTGTTGCCTCAAAATTTGTTTTTCAAGGCCCAGGGTAGTGTTCTGGGCAGTGGTGTGGGGCACAGTGTATGTTTCCAGCCATCCAGTGGTTGCTTCCACCATGGTTAGCACATGGTGTTTGCCTTGACAGGTTTGTGGGAGTGTCATATAATCAGTCTGCCAGACCTCCCCGTATTTGCACTTCAGCCATCGTCCTCCATACCAAAGGGGCTTCAACTGTTTCGTTTGCTTAATTGCAGCACATGTTTCACACTCGTGAATAACCTGGGCAGTAGTGTCCATTGTTCAGTCCACCCCTCGATCATGAGACCATTGATATGTTGCATCTCTGCCCTGATGGCCTGAAGCATCATGGGCCCACCCAGCCAAAAATAATTTACCCTTATGTTGCCAGTCTAAGTCCATCTGAGCCACTTCAATCTTAGCAGCTATATCCACTTGTTGGCTGTTCTGGTGTTCCTCAGTGGCCCAACTCTTGGGTATGTGAGCGTCTACAGTGTGTACCTGCACCACTAGGTTCTGCACCCGGGCAGTGCTTTCTTGCATGCAGCAGCCCAGATGAGTTTACCTCTGCTTCCATTGCTGCAACCACCCCCACAGGGCATTTGTTACCACCCATGAGTCAGTATAGAGATAAAGTTTTTGCCACTTTTCTTGTTCAGCAATGTCCAAGGCCAGCTGGATAGCTTTCACCTCACAAACTAACTTGATTCTCCCTCTCCTTCAGCAGTTTCTGCAACTTGTTGTCGAGGACTCCGTGCAGCTGCCTTTCATCTACGATGTTTTCCCACAATATGGCAGGACCCATCAGTAAACAAGACATACTGCTTTTCACTTTCTGACAGCTTATTATACAGTGGGGCCTCTACAGCATACATCACCTCCCAAAGTGTAGAGGTGGTGACCACACTGGGAGCACAAGCAAGATCAGTTTCATGATCAGTGATTCTATTGCCTTACAAGTCATTACTATAAAGTACAATGAAACAAGAAGCTTAGCCAAAGGCCCCGCTAACGCAGCAAATACTGGCTGTAAGTAAGGTACAACATGCTGAAACTGTGAGATCAAATGCAACAACTTTGGGAGCCAAGAAATCAGCATTGTGATGAATGACTATTAATCTGAAACTATAAATGCTTATCACAAATACGATTGGACACACTCTGGTCAGATCTGTCGTTATCTCAACCCTTCGAGCCCCACATTGGGAGCCAAAATAAACTGTCCTGGTTTAAGCCCAGCTGGTAATTCAGTACCATGCAGCTGTTCGCTAACCCCCTCCCCCTCTTCCCCCCAACTCCCGGAGGGATGAGGAGGAGAATCAAAAGAATTTGACTCCCATAGGTTGAGGTAAGAAAAGTCCAGTAACTAAGGTATAACATAAAACCACTGCTGCTACCACCAGTAATAATACTGATATGGGAAATAGCAAGGGAAGAAAATTCAACCGCTCACCACCCTCCAACCAATACCCAACCTGACCAAGCAGTGATTAACCTTCCAGGTAACTGCCCCAGTTTATGTAGTGGGCATGACATGCTGTAGTATGGAGTATCACTTTGGTTAGTTTGGATCAGGTGTCCTGTCTCTGCTTCTTCCCGTTTTCCCCTCCTCCCTGGCAGAGCATGAGACTCAGAAAATCCTTGGTCACTCTAAACATTACTGAGCAGTAGCTAAAAACATTGGTGTTATCAGCGCTGCTCCCATGCTGAAAGTCAAAACCACAGCACATTAGCAGCTACTAAGAAGGAATAAAAAAAGACTGCTACTGTTGAACCCAGGACACCCTGTAAAATTCCTTACAGGCATGGAATAATTTAGACTCCTTTTCTTCTGTTTTTGCACTCCTTTCCTGAGTATGCCTGGAAAGCATGAACTAAAAAATCACAAATTAGAGCATGGAGCAATAACACAGTACAATATAACTAAAGAGAAAACAAAACTGGCTGTATAGAAAATCTGGGATATATGAGAAGCAAAAGGAGAAGAGCCTAAAGGACTCTTGAAAAGAGATGGATCCGAGTCTTCATGAGGCTCTGAAGAAATTTTTCCTTTCAATGTGCACTTAGGAATAGCGGGCAGATGATACTTTGTTGAAAGAGGAAAAAGAAGCTGCCAACGTAAGGCTGTTGGGCAGTAAACCGCAGTTTGATATGGCTTTCTTCTGTCCTCTACTGTGCTGAATTAACTTTCTTCTAAATTTTCCTTATTCATTAAACAAATCAAATCCTCTCTGAGCATTTGAGAAATATCAGCGACTTCATGGTTTGTTTTCAGTGAAGGCTCACCAAGCTGGAGGAATTTCTCCCCTAGCTGCTTTTTCCACTTTGATGCTTCTATGGAAGGTACTGCTGCCACAGAGCTTTTGAGATAAATGCTCATTCTTTTGTTCTAACAGTCTGGGGTTTCAAACAAAATCCTGCCTCTGAAGGTGTTGGGGCTGTACAGCCTTGAAAGGAGAAGAATACTTGGAGACCTTATAGCAGCCTTCCAATATCTGAAGGGGGCCTATAGGGATGCTGGGGACAGACTCTTCATATGGGGCTGTAGTGATAGGACAAGGGGTAATGGGTTCAAACTTAAACAGGGGAAGTTTAGATTGGATATAAGGAAGAAATTCTTTACTGTCAGGGTGGTGAGGCACTGGAATGGGTTGCCCAGGGAAGGTGTGAGTGCTCCATCCCTGACGTTGTTCAAGGCCCAGTTGGACAAAGCCTTGAGTGGCATGGTTTAGTCTGAGTTATCCCTGCCCGTGGCAGGAGGCTGGAACTAGATGATCTTAAGGTCCTTTCCAACCCTAACTATTCTATGATTTTATGTGCAAGCCTGCACTGGCTTGCTGGGGCCATACCAGGCTGTATTGCCGAAGCACTGGAGGTAGCATGTTTGGGGTGGTGGGAGAAGCAGAGGAGCCAGTCGAGACTGGCCAAGAATGGGACTTGAAAATAAATGTGTTTAGGAGTGTGTCAACCCCGTCTAATTTTCTAATTCAGTAAGGACGGAATTCTGATTCCAGAATTGGTGCAAAATTGTAAAATATTTTGCCTGGAAAAAAAAATATCCTGTCTTTTTTACGAGAACATTTTGTGGCAAACATTTTTCATCCCTGAGTCCGACTACTAATTCTAGCATTTGACAGTTCCTCTCATTATTTTATAAATAACCTGTAGATTTTATTCCTTCCAAAGGGAAGTCTATAAAATGACCACTTGGTATATTGCATTTGTTTTTTGTCCTTTTCTTTTTGGACAGTCAGAGAAAACCTGGCATTATGATGTAATCCTCTTAGATCACTTCCTTAAATAAAGTTCTAAAGTGATATTATTGCAGGATTGTTCTAGTGCATGAGTCTGAATGACACAACTGTTATGTGGAAAGTACTATAAACTTGTCTTTGCAAGTTTATATGCTTGAGAATGAAAGATGATTATGTGTAAAATGGCTTACCAAAGGCAGGAGGAGATAGGGGGCAGGGAAAGGAGAGCATTAGTTAATGAAACAATGTCATGGTAATTGTTTCTCTGTTTATCCACATCTTCAGCTCAGCCAAAACGTTGATCACTTTAAAATCTGTTCTGTGTAGGGTATTTGTTAATCTTGCTTTTGGAGATGATCCTTTTATGGCTGGGGTCTGGTGTGCATCGAATGCTTGAATTTACTGTACATCTTCAGAGATGGGTCAATTTATACAGCACGGCATATGAAGTGTTGAAAGCGTATGCTAGAGTGGGTGATGGCCCTTGGGAAATATTTCTTGCTGGGGAAACGTTACTATGGTGATGCCAGGAAAGCAAGAAATGAGGTAATACTTTGTGATGCTTGGAGGGCGAAGTGAACAACTCTTGCAGATGACTTTTTTGATACCTCAGGCACTGAATGATATGTTTTGATTTTTTTTTTAGTGTTTAGTCCGATTAATCAGTTATGAATTTTTGTCTGCAGAAGTTACATTTTATATAGTGTATTTTCACCTTATGGTCCACTTTGTTTCATCATCCATGTCTTCCTCTGGTTGAGGAGTAGTGAAGTTCCCCTCTTTGCGGTATTTCAGGGATTAATAGGAAATAGTCATGCTTTGTCAAGGGATGGTTTTTCATAGTAACACTTACGAAGCAGAGATAGTGCCCTGCATTGTGTCTCTTTACCAAATTAAACAGGAATGTCCTCCAAAGTCTTTGTCAGTGAAGGGTGTAAATCAAAGTGAGAAAAATGGTACATAGAGAATTTAACATAACTGCATTTTTTAATAATGTAATTAGGCTTAACATTTTCCCTGTCTTACATCCATCAAGATCAAACTCAGCTAGGCATTCATATCCACAACTGAAACTTGCGAACCTTCTCCTTTAAGTTAATCACAGTTCAAACTCTCGCCCACTGCTTTTGTCAATATATCTTTTACAGGCAAGTGCTAAACTTAGGTTTGCTTTAGTCTTTCTTGTCTTCTTTTTCTTCTTCACTGTTTCAGGCCCAAAGACCTCTTTTAATAGACATTAGTTAAGGCCTGGAATTGAGTAGACATTTGTGAAGGAGACTTGAAGTTTGGGACAGAATTGTCCTTTATAGTTTTTCCATGGAGGGAAAAAATCTTCTTATGGGAATAAAGACTTTAGCTTAATCTCTTGCCATCTGGAAAATGCAGAAGCCAGAGGTTGTTGGCACTAGGTCACATCCCTTATGTAAACTGTCAAATTCTTTTCGTATTAATGGCATATCAAGTTAAACCCATGAGGTTCATCATGGCCAGAACTGGTTTATTGATTTCTGTTTATTGATTTATTTATTTTTAATTCTGATTCTGTCCTATTTAGTACTTTATAGTGTTGACTGTTTTTGGTAAATGTTTGTCCTTTAGGCTTAGTACAGAATTTTCTGGTCTTTCCCAGTTCCTTAGTTTTCTAGTAGATAATTGTGGTTTTTAGAGCCCTTTACGTGAAATGCCCACGAAGGGGAGAATTTTCTCAAGTGACTTTTGCAGCTAATTAGCTTGAAATGAAGCTGGAGACAACTGTTAGGTACAGTGAGATGACCTGTCTCATGCCACCATATGTAGTTCTAGCACTTCAGATTTCTGGATGCATGCTGCAACCCACTGTAGTAGCTATGTGTGGATGACTCCTCCACAGACTTAAGCAAAATCAAAGAAGGGGTTTTTCCCCTCCTCCCCTGAAGGATTTGGCATGGTTGCTATTGCTTTTTGTTAGCTTCTGTGTTTCTTTGTTTGTTTTATGAGCAGGCAGGCTAGGGGGAGTAAGGTTGCTATCACATCACACTCCCCTTCTTCATGCTCACAACACGCACATAAAAGTGACAGCTTGCCTCTGCTGATTACCACAAGAAAACAAAGAGTGTGGGGATGAGGCAGAAGCAAAGCATGTTTCTAATTATTAATTCTTAGTCTGGGAAGGTAACTCTTTGGAAACTGACCCTTAAGCTCTTAGCTATATTGACAGCTTTATTCAAAGACTGAGCACTGGCCAGCAACTGCTGCTATCAAAGTTGATATGTATTGATTTTTATTTTTTTCTTTTCTGAAATTTTTCACAACTTCTCTCCCGTCCCCAAATAAAAGGGAAACTATGAACTCTGGTTTAACCCTTTTGATAGGCTAAACCACTGCACCAGTGAAACCCCGTAAGGCTTGTTATTACAGAAAAAAGACTTTAATGTTGCATGCTGAGAATAATGGCCAGTAGACAAAACCATAATATTTTATTGCCAGACACTTTGTACCCAGGATATTTTGCCAGAAGGTAAGATGTGTGGGTGAGAACAACACGCTTGCTTTCACTGGTACTTTATTCTGTCCTTTCCCCTTTCCCATGTGATTAGGGTCTTAACTAAAGTAGAACAGTAAAACAAGACTAGGCAAACTGAAAGTTTTACAGCTGCTGATTTATTTTAGCCATTATATCTCTGCTCACTCATAGATCCCCCTTTTCTTTGAGATGCTTGGAGGAGAGAGATGGGAGCAGGGGCAGGGTAGGTGTCCCCAGGCCACACAACCCATCATCATCCCAGGGCAAGTTGTTCTCCCTCAGGTGATGAAGAGGAAGGGTTTTTTTTTTTTTGCCCTGGGATAGCGCATCTGAAGTAGGGTAGTTAAGAGAGGAGAAAATGTGGCAGCACCAGGCCCTCGCAGTAAGTTGCAGAGTGCTTGTTTCCAGCATCATCATTGCTGTCAGAGCAGGCAGAGCTGAGTGGAACATATTGGCAGATTTTCTTAAGTAAGCGTTTCCAATTGATGATGGTGGGAATGTGCTGGTGGACAAGCTCGCTGCCTGTGTTACACAGGATTTTCTGTCAAAACCCTCAAGTACTACAGGGGCACTGATAAAAGGGGCCTCTCTGTGGTGATGCAGAAAACTGTTGGTACAAAATACCTTTGTCAAACCCCAGCCACGAAACAATGTGAAAAGGGATGGGTGAATTAAGTGTGAGGGTGGGATGAAGAATAGGAGTGTGATGGAAGCAGGAGAGAGAGATACGGAAGTTTCATGTTTAGTTGCTATACTGAGATCTTAGTTTGTATTACGTTAACTCCAAATAATGTGCCCTATTGTTGACTAGCAGCATTTCAATTTTTTTTATGGTGATGCCTCATAAATATTTCTTTATAAAACTTAATCATTTTCTTATATTCCTATTTTTCAGCAAAGGAAACAGGTGTGTTTCTCTCAGAGCTATGGCTCTGCTGCCAGGGTGCAGGCTGGTGCCAGCCTAGATTGAGTTAGCTTTGAAAGGAATTGGGGCTGGAAATGTACTGTGGCTCAAGGTTTTTTTATTTACTAAGCCATTTTCTTTTCTTTTATCCCTTGGTAAGATCTTGCAATGGCACAGTTGGTCAGGTTACAGCCAATCAAGATAAGGATCTCTCCAAGGGACAGTGCCCATGATAAGGAAAAACAGAAGGATGTGCCCTGGGCAATTAAGGACAGATGTGGGAAGAGTACCAGATCAGCAGAGAGAGAAGGATTTCACAGAATCAATTCAAATTTCTGTCCTTTTGCTAGATTAATCAGCACTGAAGCAATTCCAGACTTTTACCCTGTATTTCCCTTTCTAGCACTCCTTTTTTTCCCCCACCTCCCCCAAACCCCAAAACTGGTTTACACTTGACAGAAGACAGGGAATTTTACATACTTTATAATATTTAGTACCCTGTGTCTGTTCAAAATGCATTTCAGTGGGCAGGTTCTCTATCATAATGCTCTCACAGAGATTTTGCTGGGCTGTAGGGAAATTGCTGTATATGCACAATAAACATCATCTTTAGGGAACAACCATTACTTTTTTGACAGTAATATTCCCAAGTTATGCTATGTAGTTGCTAAAATAAGTCAAGCCTTTCATTTCTCTGGAGTAAGGAAAGCTTGTTCCTCTGTTGTGTATTCCCACAGGCAAGTTTGTATGAACACTCCCTTGTCAGTGTGAGAGCCATTCACTGCCCTTGCATTTGAAACACTCAAAATTGTAGCAGGAGAATCCCACTGAATTCTTTCTTGTAGCCTGGATAGGAATGTGTATTATTAGTGGTGCAATTTTCTTCAGAAAACAAAGTGCTGACATAGATTTGCTTGCTGTTACTTTTTAATTGGCTGATGTAGGTTTCTCACACTGCAGTTTGTAAGACAAGTACAAAACTTAGGATCATCCCCCCCCAAAACATGAGTAACACTGAAAATAAATCATAAAATAAAGGAAATATGAAATGTCAGAACTGGAGATCCCTTTTACTGACTTTGGGTGTGATATACTGTACCCAGACAGCAAGCTGTTTGCACAGTGAAAAGTTCACTAGTTGTGTGCTTCAAGCTTGTAACCACAATGTGTTGCTTTATAACTGAGTTCCATGGAATGTCTGATCCAGTGGGTTCCCATGCACTATCCCCCATGTCGGACTGTAGGCATCCTTGATGCTGGAGTGCTTCCCATTCTGACTGAGGCAAACCAGAAGAACAGAAGCTGCACAGCAGGTTACACAGCTTTTGATGAAGCTTTTTTCGCAAACCACTTTTTCTTTAACTGTGAATGTTCCCCAATAACAGCTGCTACCAGTTTTACAATTTGTTACTCGCTTACAGACAACTCTAATCCAGGAAGGTAATGTTAAAAAAACACATATCCTCTCAGAGCAGTTGAAATTAACATGCTTCAGACAAATTAGTTACACTTGAAGTGTTTTTTTCTCTACCAGTTTTTATGTACATTGTTGTTGCAAATTTCTTTTGCTTAATTTTTAATTGTTTCCCTTTGGAAATAGTCTTGTGAACACTGTTGAGTCTGGGTAAGGTTTACATGTGCTGATTCCTAATGTGGTCACAACTGATGAAAATGTGTATACTGTATGTGAAGTTAAAATTCCTGTTAAAATTCCCTAATACATGGGGTTTTGTTATTTACAAATGTAATGTAATGAACCCATTTGGACACCAACCAGGAACTTGTTGTAATTGCTCACACATAATTAAAATCTTTCCATGTGTTTTAATTAGTTGATAGAAGGGATTAAAATGATTATGCAGAAAGAAGTGCAGCTTCTCTCTTAATAAATCAGGCAATGCTGGTGCCAAATCAGCCCTCGATCCCATTTGAGCAGAGTGTTTCAATAAAGGCACCAGTCAGACAGCTAAGACTTCCTGTGCAGCAGCAAGCCTGTAGATCATTTGGGTTTGCTGATACTGATGTGCAATGTGGGATATTAATCAGGACTAATTATATGCATTGGCTATGAAACAAATTCAGGGCCGGTGCAGGGCATGCTTCTGTATGTAATTACTGACTTTAAGGTACTGGGTTAACTGATAGAAATTAAGAGGACCTTTCATTTATTGATACTGCATTTCAGAATACCATTCGCTCCTTCATGGTTTGGTCCAGTCAGTTTTAAACACATGCCAGTATATGGTTAAGTAGACAGCCAGTACACTTTGCCTATTTTTTTTCTTTTCTATTCTGTACTTTTTAATATTCTCTTAAACCCTATAAGAGAGGCAGCAAACAATGGAATAAATCTAATAACATTAGGCAGCATGCTCTGTGAGTGCTGTGTGGAGTGCCATTAGCTTATGTTGGACATTCAGAAGAATTGCAAAACCCTGTTTTGTGTGAATAACACTGAGGGCTGCTTTTTTTGGTACAGTTTAGAATGTGTGCGTATTTACCATATGCATTTGATAATGCACTTTGTGTGTTAGGCCAGGAAATGTGTATATATGGAGATAAAATCTCAGTCCAGTGTCCTTTCATATCTATGCATCTATGTATAAATTTGAGTCAGGGTGCCTTTCTGATTTATGGTACAAGTGACCTTATTTGAGAGGTCTGAGAGGTGAACTTCAACACTTGCCCATACAGAAGGGAAACTGGCAAAAAGAAAATTTGAGTGTTCTTAGGCTGATGACTGCAGATGCTTTTAAGGTCACTCTCAGTCCATGAAAGGTAAGCTAGGATTGGTT
Organism: Psilopsiagon aymara; assembly: GCA_024733675.1. Lineage (NCBI taxonomy): Eukaryota > Metazoa > Chordata > Aves > Psittaciformes > Psittacidae > Psilopsiagon > Psilopsiagon aymara. Next base: position 17,752 of record JANRGW010020443.1, read on the forward strand.
ACAGAATTGGACTGTCATTCAAGGCTTTCACCAGAATAATGTACCAAGAGAAAAAATTTTCTTATTTATTAACTTTACACTTCTGCAACTGTAATTGTAAAAGGCAGGTGAAAGTTTGAGTATCTAATTAAAACAGGTATTTCTGTTTTGGTCTTATGTCCCTACTTCCTTAGGGCATATTGTTAGCTGGATGAATCAAAGAAAATGTAAGAATTTTTGTGTTAATTATTGATGCATTTGCGGTGATCTGAGCAGCTATAAGAAGAATGCTCTTCTGTCTCTATCATGTCTGTTTTAATAAAAATTGGTGCTAGTGGTAAAAGCACTATCTTCACAGAAATATGTGATTATGGTTTGCTCAGCACCATCCATAACAAGCAAGAAAATTGTTGCTGTCAAAGCTTTTTTTCTTTAAGTCTGAACTTCTGTGGCATTAATTGCTTGTAGATAGGGTGTGAGCCAGTCCATTCCCATTGTCTGTGCATAACTAGCCACGTGAATGCCACAAATTAATCACGTCTAATGTGGGCATAGATAGCTCTCACCCAATAACACGTTTGTGAAAGCAGCTTTGAATCTGAGGGAAAGAACCTCTCAAATGAACATGAAAAATGTTGGGCTTTGAAGGCCAGGGAATTGTGCAGCCTGAGCGGACCTGCCTGCTACCATGAGGGGGGAGTGAAGGATGGGAAAACTATCAGCCTGGGAGGTTTTCTGCTAAATGATCTGCTTTGACTAACTGATGCTAGGGTCATAAATGAGCTGCTGGCAACAGCTGGCTTGGTGCTCAGGGCACAGTGCCAGCTGTCTGCCTTGCTGGGGAAAAATAGCAGTACCCTTTGGCGTGTAAGAAAGGGACATTCAGGCATAATGTTTTATTAGACTTTGAAATAACCTTTCCAATTGCAAACCTCAGGATTCTTAGATAGGAATTATACAATGTTATTTATAATTAATCTTTTTTCTCCATACCCATTTGCACATAAGTGTTCCTTAAAAAATACCCATGAATGGCCATCATTATGCATTCTGGTCTTGTCTTTTTTTTCTCCCTTTTATATTTCTTATCTGAGAACTAAGGTGATTTTGAATAATTTTCTTCATGTAATTTCGGACGGGGAAAAAAAACCTAGAACACCCAGAACAACCAAGTCAATAGTACAGGCAAGAATAGTATATTTCTTTGGGACACGCTTGTAGTGCGGAGCCTGAAGAGAAGGATATTGATGTCCTTTCCTCCCCTTCTCCTCAAGTCCTTTGCATATAAAGGGATGATAGATGGAAAAATTTTGACCTTTTTTTTTCACAGGATTTTTGAAGCACAAATTCTTTGGAACAGAAACAGTTTCTATTTAGGTGCATGCATGAAAGCAGACACATACCAGCCACTGTCAGAACATACACGTAATTATTATATTTATAGTTTATGATAACAGGGCTGAACATGAACAGAAATCGTAGCTAAAGGACAACTTCTTGTGTTAAAAGCGTGGTGTTTGCCTCATCAAAAAACTTCAATTGAATGCTGTTTTCCCTAGTCTTTTGTTTAAATATTTACCCTAAGATGCTAAAAAATCTTGTCTAACAGAAAAAATGTGCTTTTGACAAACACAAACTTCACTGTGGAAGGCCAGAAATCATATTAGCAAAGAAAATAAAAGACACCATGACATTTAGATGAAGATTATAATAAATACACAGCATCAAGTGTGCAAATTTTTTCTGTTTTTTCTGATCACCTGAAGATCCTACCTAAATTGAAAGTCATTTCCTAAGGCGTCATGTAATTTTCTTCCTTCTTTTTTTCTTTTTTGTTTTTTATGCATAGAAGGCGCACAGCCTGCCATGGAAGGTGTGGAAAGGGGGGAATAACAACATATGACAAGTCTGCTGTGCAGTATCACTTAGTCCTACCATGGACTTTATTCATAGCTTTTCCATAGCATTGCTGTCATACCGCTGCTGCCCTTCAAATCTGCTGCAGCATCTGTACTTTTCCAGCCTCAAGCCTCAAGTTGTGCTGAAGGTCACATAACAGCTAACCCCAGAGAGCAAAACATGAAGTAAAGGGTATACAGTTTGTCAAAGGGATGACCCTTCTGCATTTGGCATCTGGGAAGCTGTGGTATAATGACAGAGCTTAACAGCTTGTGCAAGCATTAGTGGCTTGGGGTTAGCCCTGTTAAACAAATGTCTGGCTCATATTACTCACTATCCCTATCAAATTCATAACTTGATATTCCAGAAGCACCTTTTAGGAAGTTGTGAAAAGGAAGAAACAGAAGAATTGCAGTCTTAGTGGTTCATTACTCACAGATGTTATTCAAAAACTTACCTGTGTATCCTTTTTTGTACTCTGTCTGAAAACAGCTTGTGAAAACCCCTATGTAACAAAGTGAGCAGCACTATTTTCTGAAATGCTGGAAATGCTAGAAAAGTGTCTTGCAGCTGCTCTAGAACTGAGACGTAGATTTCTGAAAACAGGTTAGCTTTGAACCGTGAGATTTTTAGGTACAGAATCTGTACCCAGATTCAAATGTAGTATCATTTTAAGGAGAAATATATGAGTAGAAGTTGGAAAAGGATGATTTTATCACTGAGGTGGAGTCAGCAGTATGATAGTAGCTACTATTAGTTACTCCTTGCTTACCAGAACAAGTTCTGCAATGCATATATCTTCAGGGTTGTTGACAGCTGATGCTTGCTTTCTGTCCCTAAGTGATTTTGGATCATTCGTATTATTGCACTCTCTTATTAGTCTCCTTATCAGTTCTTGTTGAGAAACCATCATATTCAGAAAACTATGTGGAAACACTGATAATGCTCTAAAAGCACAAAATACTACCTTGGTCACTGACAAACTCCAATTCCTATTCCCTAAGTAGACTAATAAACAAATTTGGAAACTATCACCTATTCCTTTTAGAGTGATGTGAAGGAATCCTTGACAGGTCAGAAATGTTGTTGACTTACCAGAACATGATCTAGTGTCTGGACATTTTGGATTCTTGTGAAAAGAAGAATCTGGAAGATGGTTGTCACTTACTGAATAGTTCATGCAGTCTATTATCAGGAATTCTGCAGGGTCCAGCAAAGTAGAGTACGTGGTAAAGTCCTGTAGTAAAAAATATTCACTGTAAAGGAGTGTTGTTACTGCAAAAGGCTATCTGCTCTTCCCCTGTCATCTCATTACCTCTTCTTTTGTATTAGCAGAAATATCTCTGCAGCAGAATGGACTATGCCAGCTCCAATGCATTCTGATTCAAGTTGTCTCTGTTGTAAAGGTATAAATAGATACAGAAAAAGTCCAGTGAGGTCTCAGAGGCAGGAAGAGAAGAATGCTTATTATTTCAAAACCCCTTTGTCTAAATTTCGAAATTTGGTTCCCTTACTCTGAAAGTTTTGTTTAGGGTGTTTTTTGATTTTGTTCTGTTTTGTTTTGGGAGGGCTGTGGGATTTTGGTTTAGTTTGGGGATTTTTTTGTTTTTTGTTTGTTTGGGGTTTTTTTGTGTTTTGTTTTTTTTCTTAAGTATAACTTGGAAAAAGGTGTAAGCTATGTAATCAGTGCATGGCTGTTAGAGGACAAAGTCATTTTTTAGAGACCAAGGGGTGATTTATTGCTGTGCTTGTGGGTTTTTTTAGCGTCATTAAAACTGAAATGTCCTTCTATACCTACTTGCATTTGTATGGTTATATTTATTATTATAGTATATTTTCGTTAACTGTCAATGATTCTAGCTTTTACAAAAGTATTTTTGCTTCCTGTAGGTAACCTAGATCCTGAGGTAGTAGAGATCTTCACAGGTGTGTTTGTAAATTCAGCGGAATGTTCAGCAGTAAGACTTCTCCATGCTGCTGTATTAAAGCAGGTCTGTATTATAGGGATTTATATGAGCTGACTACCAGATTCTTCCTGATAACTAATTTAAATATACCCTCTGTCTAAATCTTTAAGTTTAAAGCCATTCCCTCTTGTCTTGTCACTACAGGCTTTTGTAAAAAGTCCCTCTCCAGATTTCTTGTCGGCCCCCTTCCAGGCACTGGAAGACTGTTAGAAGATCTCCCTGGAGCCTTCTCTTTTCCAGGCTGAAAAAGCCCAGCTCTCTCAGCCTGTCTCCAGAACAGAGGCTCTCCAGTCCCCCCAATCATCTTTGTGGCCTCCTTGACTCATTCAAGCAGCTGCACATTGCACATCCTTCTTGAGTTGGGGGCCTCAGAGTGTCATGCAGGACTGCAGGGGGGGTGTCTCACAAAAGTGGAATAGATGGGGAGTATCCCCTCACTCTACGTGCTGGCTCTGCTCCATTTGACCCAGCCCAACATATGGTTGGATTTCTGAGCTGCGAGGACACACTGCAAGGTCACATTGATACTAAGCAAATGAACACATTCACTCACCTTTCCTTTTTCTTTTTTAGGAAAGAAGAAAACAAAAAGCGTCATATTCTATTATATCCTGATTATTCCTATATAAATAGTCCTCTCCATCCAGCAGGGCTCAGAAAACGATAGCTCCATCGTTTCATGCTCTGTAGGGCACATGTCTTGGATTGTTGTGGTAAAATCCTCACATCTGCTCACACTCTTTAAGTGCCAAAAGGAATGAGGGTCATCTGAAGCAGACCTTGCAGTACACATTACTCTGGCAGAGCATATATATCCAGAGCAATAGCAAGCTGCTTCTTCTGTGTAACTTCTTTTTGAAAAGCATTCTACCTTTGGCACTTAGATACTTTAGTGGAATCCAGGCTGATGGCAAGGAGTGACAAGAGTCTCAGAAGAAAAGATTTTGGGGAATGATAGCAGAAGGCTAGGACCACCACCCCAAAATAAAAAAAAAACAAAAACCAACAAACCAAAACAAGAAAACAAAACTCTAGGATGAGGATGACAAATAGCTTGCAACTACCGACTCCTCAGCTATCAGTTTTGCATTTGCATGTTTCTTGAAGAAACACAAGTACAGCAGTAATACTGAGCAATTTTGACAACAGATATGGAAGGAAAACTTAAAACTATCTAGCTGTTCACCCATGCTAAGTAGACCTTATCTAAAAAGATAAGAAAGATCTCAAGGAAATTGTCAACTAAGGCAGTAGTCCATCAAATATGCAGAAGCTTAGCATGCAAGTACCATGCATGACAGTAATTTTGAATCTGGGAAGCTGTGATTTTAGCCAGTGAATTTCTCCTCTGCAACTCCCTTCTATTATTAAAGAAATGAAGTAATATATTAAGATTATTCTCAAAAAGGGAAAAAAAAAAAAAGGGATTTAGACAATATGAGAAGGTCAAATGTAGCTGTGTGGGTGTTCTGCACCATAGAGTTTAATAAGGAGAGTCAATGTGATTGTTTCCAAAGATTTATGAAACCAAATGCGACTATTTTCCTATACAATCACTCATTAAAGGTTATTTAAAACTAAGGTAGAAACATGGTTCAGTGCCATCTGTCCTTTTCAGAAAACACATACACAGTGAATTCTTCAACTCTATAGTCCAAAACCTAGTAATAATCTGTGGTGCTGCTGATCCATCTGTGACTAAATGCAGACTGACTGTCTCTCAAGGATTTCATCAGCACGTACATTTGAGTTAATTTAGAGTAGAAAGAATATTTTGCCTCAAAGCAGGGAAATAAATTATTGAAAAGAAGTTTTTTTAAAGCAACTTCCTACCTTCCTGAAGAGGGAGGTTTCTGTAGTGATCTCTGCAGTATAATGTGTGGAATTACTGGAAGAGAATGTCAGTAGTACTATAACTCAAACATAAATAGCAAAGATAGTTGCTGGTACATCTGGAAAGCCCATTATTTTTCATAAAAGAAACTTGTTTAGATTTGCAACTTCAAAATAGAAAAATCCAGAATGCTTTAAGTTGAAATGCACATATATATATATATATATATATATATATATATATGACTTACCTCAACATACATTTTGAAACTGGCAAGATAAATAGACCAGCTTTTGATAAAATGTATTCAGGTTGATTCTAACCACTAACCAATTATTGTAAAGTACTCTGAGATACAAAAAAATCTGAAAGATGCTACATAAAATTTTACTTTAAATTCCTTAGATTCCTGATGCTGAGGCTGAAGTTCCTTGTATTTAATATTTTTTTTTAAGATTTTTCTTACATTATGAAATTAATTACAGTACGAATCTATTCATAATACAGCACTGGCAGAAGAGATACTTGCATAATAAGCAACACGAGAGAATCAAGTAGTCATCTCATATATTGTGTAAGTCCCTATAATACAGACCTGCTTTAATACAGCAAAATGGAGAATGCTGAATAGCATTCCACTGAGTTTAAAAACACAGCTGTGAAGATTTGTTGTGCTTGCAATACAGTCATTTGATGCTGGTACTGAGTAAGGAGGTCTGAACTGTTGACATCATGCAAGTTAATTACCTATCTAGAAAGTGAAGGCAGTATTATGACCAGTATCACCACTTTGAGACTTGGTAATTACTAAGGCAGTATAATTGCTTCATTTGTGTTACTGAACCAAATAAGTATTAGCATTCATTTTTATGAAGGAGGAATTGTTTTAAAGCCTTTTAAAAAGACATTTCCTACTATCTCAACTTGAAACTTTGATTTGGGTTTCTTGGTATGGCATACTATGAATATACATGTATAGTCCAGTATTTTTCCAGACCTGATTTTTATCTAAACCTTGGTATTTACAAGCAGCTGTACAGGTTTTGATGGTGGTTTTTGTGCTTTGAAATGCCAGTACTTTTACATCTAAATACTTGTTCTAATGCCTAAGTCTGGTGATTTTAGTAATATGTCACTGATTCATTACAAACAGAAAACTCTGCGAGCAAGTAATTGCTTAGGACATTTAATTGCTTGTGTGTTTGCTTTCTTTCTAAATGTATTCTTTGCTGCATAGGAAAAAAATTAAAATAAAATTAAAATAAAAAAAATAAAATAAAATTCCCTCCCAGTAAAGATTTTTTTCTTTTTATGTGAAATGGCTTGTTTTTCCCACCAAAGAGCAAGGTAGCCAACAGAGGGAGCACAAATTCTGTCATGTTCCCAGTCTGGGATGCTGGTGATAGCCTGACTGGTAGGACAACCAGGAGCCATGTCTCATAACAAATGTGCCACAGAGAGCAGTGCTAAAATATTGCATCAGTGCAATAATATTTGAGTACATAAAGAGTGGTTTTATTTTTTGTAGGCAAAATCCTTTTTGATTTTTATTTGATGAATCATTGTTTGGAAACAAAGGATTATGACGGATGTAACACTTTAATCTCATGGATGTAGAAACAGCACACATTTACTTCTGAGTCTTGTCACTGTCTTTGTACTGGTCTGACTGAATACAACACTGCAAATATAATGGATTCATTATTTATTTTATTTATTTTCATGATTTGTGAGGGCAGGGACAAAAGGGTAGCAGCTTCTGTGCTTAATTTGAATACTGATTTAGAGGCCATAATCACCTTTAATTTATATACCCAGAAAAGCTGGTTAAAAAATGAGACTCTGTAACCTCCCATTAAATAGACTTGAGAACAAATACTTCCCATACCTAGATGCTATTTCTGATCACTGATTTGTTGTTACTTTGATGTTCTAAAGTTAAAAGGTGGTATATTAGTGTAGCTATTGTTATTGCTATTTATTAAATCACTTTTCCTTGAGAGTGTAAGGGTTTCCTTTTGACCTTATATTCAGTTGCATGCAACTTTTATGCACTTGAGATTTAAAGTATTGTCTTGACGGTTTCCTTCACATTTAGTCATTTTAGCCTGATCATTCAGATGTGTAAGCATGTGTATGACTGAGCTTATAGGAGTGGTTTCTCTGAGTGAGCAGGACTGCCTGTATGGGAGAAGGTTTGGGCATGTGTAACTAAAGTAGAGCTGCTGTATACTCTACAGAGTATAAGAAAGAGAGTTTTATTAACTTTAATTTAAAATGTGCATTTCCCTGTGGGTGGTTTTTAACCTCTGAATTTACAGGATATTGTATGCTTTTGCAATGGAGAGCCGGAACAGAGGCTTGGCAAACTCATCTCTCATGTACTTAGACTGCTAAGTATAGAAACAGCTTAATTGGGCTGGTTCAAAGTGGGGAAATCCACAGATGTTAAAAGTCTTTGTAACTTGCTAGCATTGCTCTGAGACACCCAGCCACTCAGTGGGTGCTAGTGTTAAACCTTTGAGAATGGAGTTGGCTTTCTTGGCAGGGAATTTATTAAATCAAACATGTACCTTTTTAAAGCCAGTAAAGGCAAGTGTTTCCTCTGTCTGGATATACAAACTGAATCTCCAGCATTATGGTCTCGCAAGCACACTGCACAGCCTGCTGTCCTACCCTTTTGTCAAAGAGGCGCCACATGGTGACGACACAAACAATGCCAAAATCCTATAATGGTCTTCTAAAGACTTTTCTATCCCAATTGTGCTATTGATTTATACTGAAGGAGCAACTTTTGGCTGCACAATGAAAAAGGGAAAACACTGCTGGTAACAATAAGGGTTCCTGTTGTAGTGAAAAGTGTCAGCAGATTATGACTGGCAGGAACCTTATGCTGTGCATGTGTGAGCAGTGTGATTTAAGCTGTAGTTTTATAGATCAGTTTGCTGTGTTTATTCTGAAAGGTAGTGCACATGGCTCTTAATTGTGTCCTGCATGGGGACACAATCCCCAGCATGGGGATTTATTTTCAGTGCAATGTATCAAAAGCAGGAAAGAGCTATGCTGTAAGTGTATGGAGTAGAGATGCAGTTAATTTCTACCTCAGATTTTTTACCATTGCAGAGTTTTCCTTCAGCTTATTTGTGTAGAAGCCAAAGAGGAAGAATCTCTTTGCATTGCTAGAATGTGTTGAAAAAAAAAAAATACATTCTGTACTTCTAACTGAAATGGTTTCTTAGGGTCAAGTTTTACTCCTGTGATTTGCATGAGCAATAGTGTTAAACTGAGAGAAACCACAGTACTTAGAATTTGACACTTAGAATTCTGTGTAAGTATTTTCTCCTATCTACAGGATTTGGAAGACAATGGAAATAATTAGTAACGAGTGCTATGGAAGTATAATGGACCACAGATAATGTAACCTGCAAGGGTAGCTAAGGTTTAGAAACAAGTGACAGCTTTACCTTCTAAGTTTATAAGGAGGACATTGTATGTTTCATCATCTTTCAACATTTGAATCATTTATTTCCCCCTGAGCAATATGAGACTGTAATGTGGAAAGGTTCAGGCCCTTCTTCCCCATCCATATTAGTGATTAACAGAGTGAGTAATGACTTCAGATGCCTTTGTGGCACAGTGATCACAGGAACAGAGTCCCACCTTAATGAAATGTGGTAACAAATGGAGCAAGGTAGGAAGAAGGCAAAAAAATGTCTGCTTTGCTTTTTGTTTGTATTTTAAGCACGGCCAGAGCCCAGATTAGTTCTCTGTTGTCGTGGTTTAAGCCCAGCTGGCGACCCAGGAACCATGCAGCCACTCTGTCACTCCTCCCCGTTGCTCCCGGAGGGATGGGAAGGAAAATCGAAAGAATATAACTTCCACGGGTTGAGATAAGAGCAGTTTAGTAACTAAGGTATAACACAAACCACTGCTGCTACCACCAATAATAATAATGATAAGCGAAAAGGGAAACAACAAGGGGAGAAAATACAACTGCACACCTCCCTCCGGCCAATATCCAGCCTGATCGAGCAGTGATCTAACCCTTCAGGGTATTTGCCCCCAGTTTTTACATCCTGGGCATGACATGCTGTGGTATGGAATACCTCTTTGGTCAGTTTGGGTCAAGTGTCTTGTCTCTGCTTCCTCCTGGCTTCCCCTCCTCCCTGGCAGAGCATGAGATTCAGAAAGTCCTTGGTCAGAGTAAATATTTCTGAGCAGAAACTAAAAACACCAGTGTTACCAGCACTGTTCCCAGGCCAAAAGTCAAAACCACAGCCCTGCACTGGCTACTAAGAAGAAAAAAAATGACTGCTGCTGCTGAACCCAGGATGTCTGTTCTTTTCTTGTTCTCTGAAATAAAGATAGATTCTTTAAATCTATCTTAAAAAAACAAAACTTGAAATTCCCTGTTTTAGAAAAGAAAGAACACTTTAAGATGGAACTCTTCGAACTCTCAAACCTTTTTATTATTGAGCTGCTCTGTAGAAGTCCTTTTTCTCTTTACAGCAATTTTTTAAAATGTTATGTGCTAGAAATTCTCTTAAGGAAAATCTGTATTAACCTCATGATAGGTAAAAACCAAAACAAACCTGAAAACATTTTTTTGAGGACTAGGAATAGGCAGGATGTTGGAGTGGGAAGAAAAACTAAGTAAAAATGCCATCTTAGAAAAGCATAATGTGTGTAATGGAAATTCCAGTTGTAATTGTAATTGGAGAGAGTTCTGTAACTATGCAACACTACACACATCTGTTTTAATGACTTTGAATTAACTTCATTCAGCAAGTCGTGTTCAGATTGCTATGGAAGAGCACTGAACTATGTGGTTGGCTCTGATCAATGCTAAAATACACAGACAGAATACACTGTGAAGAATCTCATAGTTTTCTTGTGTGCTATCTTTTTACATACATCTAATTGCTTTGCCATCTAAACGGCACTTCTTAGTTAGGATTTTTGAATCCAACTATATGAAACTGTATGCCCAACTTGCAGCCCTGACTTCTGCCACAAAACCTGTTTTACTCTTTGCGTGCCTGTGTAGATTGTGTGTACAGCCAAGTCTGATAGAAGTTAGCAGCTGGCATGTTTCTAAAAGTCCTTCAAATGTGGGCTTGATGGGTTTAGATGAACTTACAAGAGACGTTCTTGATTTCTACCTCTTATCCACAGGCTACATTTATCTCAAATACTGAAACAAAAGGTTCAACTCACTGCACAGCTTTTGTGTCTGGCCTTTAAAGCACTTATTTGCATGATGGAAGTTGGAGATTGGTTTATTCATGTCTTGACTTCTTTACAGAAGACCATTAGCAACACTTAGGACTATTTTGAAAGTAACGGAGGCTTCTGTGAATTGGTACCTGTCTACATGGATGAACTTACTTCCTATAGTTATTAAGGTATGTCAGTGATAAGAGACCTTATGTGTTTTGTCACTGTGCTTGAATAACTTCTTGAAGTAACTTTGTTGCTGCTAAGCAGTTCTGTATCACTTCTGAGCTGCTAGAGCAGCCACAAAGTCTAATTTTTCCATAATCCTAAGCTTCAGTAAATGTCAAAGCTAAAAAAAGCATATTTATTATACCCTTACGGGAAGAATGTGCTTGTCCCATTCCTGAGCATGTTAAGTCCTTTTGCCCAAGAAGGACCTCTGAAAGAAGAAATAAATGATTTTATGATACTTATAGGCACATGCAGTAGATTAGATAATATAATGCAGGATTAATAGCTGTGAAAATCATGCCTTGCTTGGCTGTGTGGTGGCTTTCTGCCTTGTTTGTGAAGTGCACTCTGCTGCAGCATCCTGCATCTCTCAGTCAGTCACTCCATTCCATAGTCTGCAGTTGCTGCTGCGGGATGTCATCCCAGGCCCTCTGTGTAGGTCAGGCTGCAGGAAGGAGAGCTTACTCAGCCAGTAAAGGAATCTCATCCTCTCAGTTTGTTCTGCTTTCTGTTGCTTGCTGAAGTTGTCTTATAAATGTACCCATTAGCACCACTACTTTGTCGTTGGCTTTTTGGTTTTTTTTGTGTGTCTGGCTGATTGTTTTTTTTCCGTGCTATGCATTCAGTTTCTTGCCAGTAAGAATAAGATTGAAATGACTGGTGGAATTTCATAGAGATCAGTAGTATATTTTTAGCCATATTTCATTTGGTTAGCAGCAACCAGGAGTGTACTGAGATCAGATACCAAGGGATTACTCTACCTTTGAGTCCTCCTGCACCCCATTAACTGTGTTCTTGCTCCATATGTTCCAACTCTTAGAAACCAAATGGGTTTCTCACTGTCAAGGAAAATTTTGGCTGGATATGCTTGGATTGCACTGAATGCAGTTATCGCTGAATGAAGGAAGCTAAAGGCTGTAATTAATTATCGCAGGACTGCCTTGGTGGCAGCTAATGCGGCTTCCCTTCTCCAGCTCTGAGCTTCCCTTTGAGACTTTCCTGCTTCCTCTGAAAATTTTGCTAATGCTAGAGGCAAGACTCGTGATTTTGCCCTGGAGGTCACACTATTACTGTATTACTTCAGTGAAAACACAAGAAGAAGTACAGTTCTTTACTCTCGTGACACAAAATGGGCATCTCCTGCTCCTCCATGATGGGTGCATCTCTTTGAGAGAGCACATCGCGGAAAGCACTTCTAAACACAGAACGAGCTTGCCTATATGTCATGAACCAAGATGCGCTAGCAGCACTTTTTCCTCTATGAGACAGAGACACTGAATCAGGGCAGATTGTTTCCCCCTCAGATATTGCCTGTCAGTTACGTAGCGTGACCAGACTGCCAAACAATGATGTCTCTCTTATGATGGAACCATAGAATAGTTTGGGTTGGAAAAGACCTTTAAAGGTCCACCCCCCTTGGAAGAAGCAGGAACCCCTTCCATTAAAAAGCTTGCTCAAAGCCGCATCCAACCTGGCTTTGAGTATTTTCAGGGATGTGGAAGCCACAGCTTCTCTGAGTGACCTATGCCAGTGTTTCAACATCCTCACAATAAAGAACTTCTTCCTAATATCTAATCTAAATCTATAATCTTTCAGTTTAAAGCTCTTCCCCCTTGTCCTATCGCTACATACCTTCTCCAGATTTCTTGTAGGCCCCCTTTAGGTATTGGAAGACTGACAGAAGGTCTTCCTGGAGCCTTCTCTTGTCCAAGCTGAACAAGCCCAGATCTCAGCCTGTCTCTAAAGCAGAGGTACTCTGACCCTTGGAGTATCATTGTAGCATCCTCTGGACTTGCTGCAGCAGGTCCACGTCCCTCTTGTGTTGGGGGCCCCAGAGCTGGACACAACACTGCAGGGGAGTCTTACAAGAGCAGAGGGGCAGAATCACCTCTACCTACTGGCCATGCTTCTTTTGATGCAGCCCAGGACATGGTTGGTTTCTGGGGTGTGTACTCGCACTGCTGGCTCATGCCCAATGTTTCATCCACCGGTACCTCCAAGCGCTTCTCCTCAGACCTGCTCTCAATCCCTTCATCCCCCAGCCTCTATTGATACCAGGAGTTGCCCCAGTCTAGGAGCAGGACCCTGAACTTGGGCTAGTTGAGCCTCACGGGCTTCACGTGGGCCCACTTCTTGCGTTTGGCCAGTTGCTCTTGAATGACATCCTGAAGATGTCTGTTAGTCTTTCTGTTTGAATCCCTGTTAGAACTGGAGATGTGTATAAGCTTAATGGGCACTGCAATCCATTCCCTGGGAAACAGCTAATGGGATCATATTAGATATTCCTGTTAAATTAATGAAAACTTGCATATCTGGCAATTGCTTTCTGTTATCCACAGTGTGTGAGTAAATATTATAGTGCTGAATATGTATGGCATAGGCACTGGAGGGTAGGCTCTAACTCAACCAGCTACTCTAGGAGAGGTAAATACTACTTCTTACTTACAAACTATTAATTTTTTTTTTGTGCACCAGCATCTTTGTTGGCATTACAAGCAGGTTATAGCTTGTAAGTCAGGGTTTATGTGAAGCTGCCTTTGTTAAAAGTCTTTTTGTGTCTCAGTGTATGTGTTATTTGTGTTATTTTCAATGTGTTAAAATTTTCAGGCAGAGAAACGTGATGCAGCATTTCCCATGCTCTATGTTTGCAGTAAGGGAACAAGACTAGAGGACTAATAAAAAGAGTAGCTTTTTGTCACAGTCTGATTGAAACAGTCATGCTTGTATCTGCTAGGTTGTCAGCTCAGGCTGGTCTCCATTTCTTTTCCTGCCTCATTTTTCCATCCATCTTTCTTGAGACCATAGAAGGAGGAATAGATAGTGTTCTGTGCTTGCTTAGGCCTTGATAAATAACAATTCATCAACGTCCTAGCTTTAAGAAAGACCATTCTTTGCCTTGAAAGAGCATTACAATTTACCCAATGTCACCTGGTGTCAAGAAAATCACATGGCTGGATCTAAAACAAAGATAACCCTTTCTCTCAATCCTTTCCTTTCAATAAATTCATGGAGTTATCAATAAAAATAACTGCTGTGTTGAAGGAGAAATGCATTAAAGCTCTTGATATTTCATGGATATTTCTTGAAGAAAAATGTTCAACACAATATTCTCCTTACACACAACCTCCAAAGCAAAAAAATTACACCCCACAAAATGTTGCTAGAGAGCTTTCTATCTATAGAGTGTCTTTTATTACTATTGTTTCAAAGCCATTGTTACACTGGGGAAGAGTAATATAATCAAACCAATTGGCTGCCAGAGATCTTTTTTAATGCACTGCTTTGGACACAGTACATATGCTCTGCAAATAAACACAGAATTAACGTTCTGTTGTAAGCACTTAGAATAGGTGATTTGTCTTCCTTATGAAAGGTGCATATATTTCTTGTGTTAGCTGTTTATCAGGCTGCTGTTTTTCTGCTTATGGATTCTGAGATGGGATTCGTCATTTTGTCAGCTTGTGAGCAGATGTTCTGGAGACAACCAAATTGGTCACAAGGAGGAACTGAACAGCAGTACCAGTGTTGGAGGATAGCCTTTACAAACATATCTGTCTTGTTCTGGCTCCTCCATCCTCTTCTTGTTTTCAGTCATTAGCTGTCTTCCAGTAAGTTACAAGAGTAAAGAAAAACCTCATTCATGTATGTGTGTGTGTGCAAGTTTGTTTTTTTTTGGAGAGACACTCTTCTGTACAAAACAAAAAGAAGGCAATGGCTGTGCCTGTACTTGATTGTGTCTGCTGCAAACCAGTCTATAATGCCATCAGGGAAGGCAACATTTAGTATTGCTGGTCTTTTTTTTTAAGAAAATAAACGAAAATCCCTAGCATGCAAAAGGCAGAATTATAACTCTTTAGGAAATATTGCTTGCTCTTTTCTCAAGCTGTTGCAATGATGATTTACTTTAATTGTTTGTCTTGCGTATCAATGTTTGAATGAAGCTGATGGGAAGGGATGAGAGAGATAGCCTGTTACTTGTCAAAACTGACTTTCAAAAGTTTGATTTCCTCTCAGCAGATACAGAAAAGAACTGCTGGAGCTGTGTTGATACATGACCATTAAGGACCTTTCTTGCCAAAAAAAACCCTCCTTTTGTGCCTGTATGCAGTTGAAAATCGTGGGCTGGTGGGGCTGGTGCCAGAGGATTGAAGAGCCAAACACATGCTGCTAAAGAGCTACATGTGGGTTTCAAACCACAGGTTTCTGATCCCAGCCGTGAGTAATTAACAACAGCCTTTGGAATGATGCAGCACTCAGTAAGAATTGCTGTGAAAAATACCTGCCATTCTTCAGAACAATGGAAAAGTTTGGAAGCAGACATTCTATTTTGTTTAGAGCTGAGGGCAGAAATGTAGTTCTTTATAACCTTTGTAAATGTATTGGGGGGTGTGTGTGGGAGAGGGATTACTGTGAAATGTCCTGGTCAGAATGGTGGATGAGGGAGCATATTGTGTTCAGTGCTCTACCTACAAGACTAGTGTAAGAAATGTGCTTAGAAAAAGGTGAATATTTTTATGGTAGAAATTGGAAATCCCATACACAGTTGTATTTGTGTTTAGTACCGGTCTAAATGTTTTCTTCAGCACTAGGTTTTTGCTTCATGATGTTTTTCTTCATTTATGCCCAAAAAGAAAGAGAAAGAGCTGGAATGAGCTCTTTGATACCAGTAATGTTTCATGTTCTACTGAAGATGTACAAACATGAGGGTTTTGATACAGCAGCTGGTCGAATAAATATATATGGCTAGCAGCTGAGATCACAAAATGCATGCACCATTTGACATGTCCAGGCCTAATGTCTTGACAGACAGGTAATGTTCGTGAAAGATATGGTTTAAATGCATGAAGAAACATGACTGGTTCAATACATAGTTTTTATTTCCTCATTTACTGGTAAGTGAAGAAAGGGTTTGGGTGACAGAGAAGAGCATATGTTCCAAGCCTGGCGTTTAGCTTGGGGTTGCAGCATGCTGTCAGCTACGTATGTTAGCACTGTATTGAAGCACATTCACTGCAAATAGTAAATATCATAGGTAGGCTTGTGTGAAGCCTCAGTTTTAAAATTAAAAGGAGGTTATCACTTTTTAGGTATGGCTTTTAAGAATTGTGTCTGTCCACAGAAAAACAGTGTTCTTCAAAAGGTTTATTCATGCTGTCTTTACCTGCCCTCCAGCTTTTAGAAGGTTAGAAAGAACTACTTTTGAAGTTCACAAAAATCCAGTACTTGCTTTTTTCCAAGCACTTCTTGTGCCTGCTTTAAAACTTGGAGTTCTGCAGAAGTCTCCGAGAAGCAGACTTTTTCACATGGTGAGAGGGGTGGATGTGGTTTGTTACCAAATGTTGCAGAGGAAGAAGCTCATCTGTGGTCTGACCAGCAGTGAAGGCTCAGGAGGCTGCCGCGGATGCTGGATTTCAGGAGCTGTGTACTGCTTATTGCTACAATCTTTTGAGGTAGAAAGGCCTCTTGTATGTGCAAGCACTGTGGTTTTATTCCTTGCCTGCCTTTCTAACTCAACAAATACTAGATTCAGTCTGCATTGGCTAAACTGTGCTGACTGGCTATGACTTGGTGCTCTCTATTTCTCCATGCACCTCTTCTTTTGTTTCCTAAATTGTTCTAGTTGCCTAACATGGAGGCTTCATTCAAAGGTTTCTTTCAGTGCTAGCTGCCTTCCCTTTAATGAATGACTATTAAATTCAATGTCTTGCATTCAATTTTAAATTAATATCAGGCCCAGCTCTGTCTGGCTTGTGTGTCTCAATAGCAATTTCTTAAAAAAAAGTTTCTAATTTTTAATGAGTTTATGTTTTATCACAGTATCAAACTTCAGATATTTTTCTCGGATGCCTTTTTCATTAATAGTGCTGGCTTTCTCTGGAGCTGAGGATCCTCAGAATATCTTATGGCCTCTTTTTCAATGTCTCAAGTTGGGCACTTCAGACTGATGCACGGAATTAATGGACACTTTGGAAGTACAGCTTTTAATCCCTGTGCCCTAGTTTTCTCTTATAAAATGCAGGTTTATAATACTTGACTGCATCAGATGGGAATATGGGGTTGTAAGGATTAATTAGTTAATTTTTAAAAGTAGTTTAGTCGTGTGAAGAGCTGTATAAATGTCTGTATGTATTCTTGCTGTTTCTGGGGTTTTCCTTTCTGCTTCCTACTTTTTGTTAGTTAGTCATCTAACTATATTCTGTCTGTTTCTTCCTATATGTCTTAGCTATCCTATGTCTTTTTTACCGTTCTTCTTCACCTTACTATGTAAGGACTTCTCACAAAAGATTAACAGTCATAGCCAAAGGTTCGGGGTTATCTGAAGTGTACTTGGGCCTTCTTTCAGAGTAAAAATGTTGCTTCAGTTAGAAATTTTGTTGTTGGATGGTTTATGATGTTACTGATTATCTTTACAAAGTAGACTTCGTTACGTTGGCATCTTCTTGGATGGAAAGTACAGTTTATTATATGCTAGTAAGCTACTTTATCCCCAGGGCGTAATTCTTACCTAGTGCTCAGAATGAGCTGGACACAGGAAGAATACAATTTATTGAGTGAAGTAAATTTTTTAAGAGTTTTTGTGTGGTCAAATGGCTTAACCTGGACTTTTCACAGATGATTACTAACTGCATATTCCTCATTTTCTGGTTGACTTGAGTGGAAACTATGGGATCTGATCTAAAAAAAGTGCTGAACTCTCACAGATGCAATTGTAGTCAATGGGAACTATGTTTTGAACATGAGTGACAAAGTGCTAAATACACTGAGCCACTGAAAATTGAGAGGGGGAGGCTAAATCATTTGTCACTCTTGGCATTAACCTTTTTTTACCTGAGTTCCATCTCTGTACATTACAGTTAGTAATACTCTTCACCTGACAGAGGTATTAAAATGTAAGTTTTGTCAACATTTGCAACCTCAGTAAATACTGGAGTAAGAGATAATGAGAAGCTTCTGATACTTTTTATTGCAAAACTTTTTTAAAATAGCGGGAAAAAAATCACTCAGTTCTGTTAATTAAAATACTTTCTACTGGCAAAAATTAACTATTCCTTGAATGGACTTTTCTCACTTGGGCTGTATAAGGCAGGGGTCCCATAGAACGAACAGTACTAGAGTCATGTAGTTATGGACTGCATCATAGGAGATGCAAAATAAAACCAAGATAGAATGTCAACTTTTCAGCATTTTCTAATTTTGAAAAACTTGATATTGCAATCTGACTGATGTTTCTAACAGCCTTCTGGAGTGTGCAAGTGCATCTTTTTTTTTTTCCTTTTTTTTTTCTTCATAGCAAATCAAACTGTTGGGAATCACTGGGAATGCTGGAAATTGTAATTCACTCTATAGTTCTCTGCTGTTTCAGCTAACTGAATAAACGGTAACAGCAGCAGGTTGTCATCTTTTGTGTAGCAGCGCTGTGCAGGGAGGGATTTGCTGATAGACTTTGATATTTTCTGGCAGCAAGCTATTGGTGGGAATTGGAAATCTCCATGCCAGGATCTATAGGGAAGTATTTTCTAATGGGCACAGAGTCTGCTGTCATTCCTTCTGTCTTCTCATCTGTACTGTCCTCTGTAAGTCTTTTCCTGTTTAAAATACCCAACAGAAGTTTTCCAGTTGTGGAAAGTTGGGTGAACTAAGAAAGAAATGAAAATTTTTTCTTTGCAAATGGGAAGTGCTAGATTTGTTATCTTCATAGATGTTGCCTTCAGTGTCTCCATTACTTTCAATGTAAATGTTTTTGCTGAAAGATCTGATGTATCTTTTGTTTGCAGTAGTTAGTTCTATATGCTGTTGTTCAGTCCTGGTACCAGGACTGTAGCAATAATGAAAAAATTAATAAAACATGAACAGAAATCCCAGTTATCATGTTCCCATCTGCATAATAGTAGCTGACCTACCATTACAGAAGCAGATCTATTGCCCGTATTACTTAGCTTGTTGGTTTGAGTCTTGAATTACTGAGAAGATATGCTCAAAGTTTTATGGTCCTAAATTTGGAAAGATAGGCAGAATCCATAGCAATTATAATACCTGAAGACCATGTTCCAAATTAACTCTCTAACATAGCTGTTTAAAATCTTATTCTTCCCTCTCCCTACCACCATTTAGATGCAAAGATAAGGTGCAGAGTAACACTGTATTTTTTTACTATTTTTTAATAGAAAGTGGGCATATTAAAAGAAATTACAGAGTTGCTGATGCTATTTGTAAGAGACTCAAGAGCAGGAGCAATTGTGTTGGGTTTTTTTCTTCAATTTTTAAATGTGCAGCTTACTTTTGTTCTCAAGAAAGTGAGAGGCAGAGAGCACTTATGTTGAAGAGACACCTTTGCCAGTGCATGATAGTTCTGCTCTTCAAAGTCCCAGCTATTTCCATTTTGGACCTCACCTAAGAAGAAATTTTCAGATGTCAGCTTACTTTATTTTTTTCCTTTTATTTTTGTTTATTTGTTTGTTTCACACAAGCCATACCAATGAAGAATTAAATTTGCCTATTACTATCCCTTCTAATTACCTTAAGCCTCAGAGCCTCCAAAGTTTGTGTGTGCTCTTGACTAACTTGATTTTCCAAATGAGTTCTGCTGAAGTTTCTTCCATGAAAAAACTCACAAGTCTTTGTGTTTATGGGATCTGAATGAAGGAGAAGGAGTGAAAGGAGCAGGGAAGACAATTTGAGTTCATATTTTCAGTCCTGAATATTGACAATAAAGAATCCTATCTTGCCCTTCTTTGGGGGAAATGGCACATACTTGAATTGGATCAAAAAATCCATTAATGACATGAATTTGAGAAGCTGATATCTTACGAAGTTTGTAAGGTGCTGTACTGGGTTTTCTGAGTCTTACTGTATTAATATGTCAAGTGGTTTCGGGTATCACTGCCTGCAATTGAAAGGACACAGGCTTGGATTCTGTGACCTTGGTGATGTACACATAGAGGCTGGTTGCTACCAGTAGAGAAGTCTTTTTATATCTGCCTGCATGATGTTGGCTTTTTGCATATGTTTGAGATTAGCATTCCTGTCTTCACCATAGCTGGTTCTGGAACTGTGTCTTCATTTTTTCCCTCTTGTTTGGATGTGGAGACTCCTGGTCCTCCTCACAGCAAACTCTTGATGTGCCTGCAAGAGCACACTGCCGACTCGTGTTCATTTTTGCACCAGCCAACACTTTCAAGTCCTTCTCCACAGGGCTGCTCTCAATCTCTTCTCTGTCCAACCTGGAGCTGTGCCTGGGATTGCTCCCACTCAGGTGTAGGACCTTGCACTTGGCATGGTTAAACTTCATCAGG